>LYUA01000020.1:129764-141634 GCA_002093875.1 Calopteryx splendens
AGAATGGAGGGCTGCAGTAAACCAATCTTAGGATTGAAATACTGATGATAATGTTCCTGAGAACAAGAATGATAGGATGAGTTTCTGCCTAATGTTCTTGCGGCCTTCACAGTGCTATAGTCTGTTCGTTTTAACCTGACCAATGACATCACACAAGAAGGGAAAGTGTACGACAAGAGTTGAGTTTGGGGGCATGTGTAAATTAGATTACTTAGAGTACAACTGATTTTGGTTCGGGCAAGTTCAATTTTAGAATGCTGACCATTGAAGGATGTGAGGATTTCATAGAAACACATATATACCATAATTTCTCCCTTCTACTAATTTTACCTTCCCTAATACTCTTGTCCCTCCAGATTGCTACTTGTCTTCCTTCCGAGTGAACATTACCTTCCCAATTTTCCAAAATGGACTAGACCCAGCTGCTGACTAGGCTACTGATTGTCAGCTAGTTTATCCTAAATTTACTACATGCACCATTCACTCAACTTATAGGCCTTAGGTGGAGAAATCATTATGGCACCTGAAATTAATATGGAGCATAATTTTGGAGATTACAAAAAAGGAAATAATTCTGAATTTCTCCACAATTGATTGCCAGAAGCTTATGATTTAGCAAGAAGTAATTTACAGAAAATTAGAGACCAGTACAAGGAGGGAGAATGTAGGGCAATGGTAATATAATTGAATATTAGGGTCCAAAAGAAATCAGCTAAATACCCTATTGGTGCTTGCATGAGAAAGTTCATACCATGCTATGAGTTATGGATGTAAATACGTTAGGTGAGTTACCTGAGAGAGGAGACCAAAGGAAAAATATATAAATTATTTACAAACTGAAGTTTACCGGGACTTGCATGGAAATAAAATTGATGTTGTGACAAATGGTAACATCACTGACAACCCTTTCTGTGATCCAATCAGTGGAGAATAAAATTTTCTTAGAGGTTAATAATGATATGGCCGCTTTGGAGGGAGATAGGGTTGGGCTCTGACCAACCTGTTGCCCAGCAAAAAAGACACGATACAGGATTTGCCTTGGCATTTTTGTGTTGTGGGTGGGGTGGTGACAGTGGAGAATACTAATACGTAGAACTAGGAAGAGTCCCAGGCTAGATATCCAAAATCCAGTCCATTCAGGACTTCCAGATAATTACGCTGCAAGTACGGACCAGTCTAAATGGAGTTTACTCCAGGGAAGTGAAAAGGATAGTCCTCCATTGCATTGATTTAAAAAGAGGGAGTCAGATGCATGACAATAATTTCATTTCTTTGAAATATTTAATTTACAAGTGCTACAAATAATTCAAGATTTAAAAGTTGATTTCATATACACTAGTGGGGGTTTCAAACTGGTTTGAATATTATTGTTTAAAAATGTACAGCTTGTTGGTAAGTAAATGTTTTTCTTAGTTGTAACAAGGAAATAAAAGGAACAAAGAATTTAAATGAATCATCATCCAGCCAATACCTACATACACCTACCAACCTTACCATTAATTAGATTTGTATTTAGCTTACAGCCCATTTTAAGCAATGTATAAAAAAATTCTTTTTCTAAGTGGATTTGTTGGTTAAATATTTGATTTGGAAAAAGGCAAAATGAGAATAAGTGTTCCTATTTCCATGTTATTTTTGACATAAATGTGAATAATAATTTTCAATAATTTAAAATTGATTATTAATTTCATCTTATATAAAATTTGAAAAATTTCATATGATGTAAACTTGTGCTTATGGGTTGGTCTGGTGGCTAGTGTACTGGTCTCCCATTCAGAGGACCTGGGTTCAAATCTTGGTGGTGGGAAGATCTCTTAGTGGTAAGCTGATCCCTACTTGGGTGCCATGTGGAGGGCACTTCTAGTTCTACTCTACTTGTTGGATGGGGCATTAAACTGTGGACTCCTTGGTAGCTTTCATTCAGAGTAAACGAATGCCGACTCCAAACCCAATTTTCTTCCATTCCAAGGAAATCCTACCTCCAGTAGGAATACTACGTATAGTATGACCTTTCTTAATAATGGTGTAAACCATGATACAAAACTTTCAGATTACAGGGCTTAAAAGGCTAAATGCGAATAAACGGAATTTAACCATAGATGGAAAAACTGTACTTCTTCAATATATTTCTTTCTTACCGTGATTTGAAAAATACCCCAAGATAGATACAGATCTCTTTGATTCCCATCCTTAGAGAGTTGAGTAAGGTGAGTTTCCAAAGGCTCGACGTACTCAGTTGCCAAATAAAGCACTTTGTCCGACTGAAATGAAATATATAATCCAATTACACACAATTGACTAATATGAACTTTAACTTCACCACCTTAAATACTGCCTTAAACTCCGTACAGTTACGTACCTCTAAACTATCCAAGTAAGTAAGGATGCTGGGGTGACGTAAAGACTTCAATCTCTTAACTGCTGACTTTGCAACGTCAAACTGAGTTTCATTTCCATTCCTTACGTCAAAAACAAACACTGACACATCTTCACCGGTTCCCTATTAGAATTAAAAATACAGATGAAAATATATGTATGAAACTACATATTTACCCGATTGCCGCAGAAGTTTCACGAAATTACTTTTAACACATCTTCATAGCAAAATTCAGTACAGAACTAAAGTAAACAAATATTACACAAAACTGGGATTTTAGCAGCTTTGAAATGTAACCAAAAATAAAAATTCATTCTCAAACCTTTCTTTTCCCCTTATGCAAACTCCATACACTAAATCCTTCTAAACCTGGAACCGGATCGCCAATTTCATAAGGAAAGTCTTTAGAAGGGTCACGCGCAAAGAAAGACCACATGCTCAAGCCATTACCCCACTTAACTGGTGATAACTTATGAGACAATCAGCTACGTTTACGACTTCTTCATTCCAAACGAAATAGACTCAACCACTTTAACCCTATCAAACCCCTTTCCCCTACATTCCCCCGTCACACTTTTACAAATAACATCACTGAAGCGCAACGTGAAACAACGGACAGATTTTCTCCGCAAGAATGTTTTGAAGTGTTATTGTTATGTTATTATAATGACTACAAGACATTTGCAACTTATTTATATCATTGTGCGATTATATAAAAACGGCATTATGCAAAGCGTGATTCATTTGTAAGATTTTAATGACCATTTGCCATATTTAGGTTCCTTTTATTGTAGAAAGTGATCATTTTATGGCTATACAAAAACTTCCTGAAGAAGTTAAATCAGCTGTCAGAAGTGGTATTGCCATATCTAGTACTGCACAATGCGTCACAGAATTAGTAAGTCAATTACAAACATAGTTACTTATATAATTCCTCACCAAGAGTGTTATTAAATCCCTATTTATCTTTTTATTGGAACCAGGTGATGAATTCTTTGGACGCAGGAGCAAGTTCAATCAAAATACTCTTAGATATTCCGAATTTCAAATTAGAGGTAGATGACAATGGTTATGGCATAACCCTTGAAAACCTACATCATGTGGGCATAAGGTGAGTGTGTTTTGGCTGCATATTTTATTAATAATTCGTAGCTTCTAGTCCTATAAAGAATGTGATATCAGGTAAAGGTAATGTCCCGTGACATCGAAGATCCCACATAGCAACTCATTCCCAAAATTGTCTGTGGAATTATCCTGATAGATTTTGCGGAAATATCTTTTATTTCAGGTACCATACAAGTAAATGCCGGACCATGGACGATTTACAAAACAATCTTAAGTATAATGGTTACAGAGGAGAGGCGTTGGCCAGCTTGAGTGAAATTTGTGGTTTCCTTGTCATTGTCACTCGTCCGAAGAATAACGAGTCAGATAAAACATACCTTAAAGCATTTACCCGTGGAAAACCCCAAAGGCCAATTGAGTCTTCTTCCAGGAGAAAAAAACACGGAACCACGGTCACTGTCCAAGATTTTATGTGCCATGCGCCCGTCAGACAGAAGAGAATTATACCTAATGTTGATATAGAGGTTTGTTGGCAGTTTATGTAATTTTAAACTCTATGCTTATGTATGCCCCCAGAACCCATGATCAAATTTTTTATCAGTTGTGTACTAGTCTTTTCATTTATTTGAGGGCCCTACCCTTAGGCTCATTTTGCCAGAGGCTCAAATTCTATGTGCCCATGTCAAAAAATGCCTTGCATATTATTGGAAAGAAAAAAAATGTTGCTGGATGCGGACATCTTTCAGAAATTTGGGCATTTTCATAAGCTTAGTAGAAAGTTTTCACTATGAACCTGACATATATGAACACAGAAAAATTCAGTGCATAAAAAAATGCATTTCATGGGCTGTATAAGGGGCAGGAACTATGGTAGTTTCTTGAAAGTGTAACAAGGCCATTGCTGTTGTAATTGCAATGACTGATTGTTACTCAGCAGCAGATTTTTCTAAGTACCAAAATCCATCTCTGACATGAACATATATATGCAAACAAACACCTCTCTTTTATTATGCCTGAAATTCTGGAAGTGCATGGAGGGAAATCGACTATCAATAAAAAATTCTTAGTTCCATAAAAGGTGGCCATTCAATGGCTTACTTTTTATATTTTAGAAACTAACTGATTTTTAGTTCCATTTGGAATGAGTCAAATTCATGGTCTACACCATGTGGGTAGTATCAAATTGGACTCATGGACTACCTTGAGATCAAAAAGACCATTGTTCCATAGTTTTAAACCACTGATATTCATTTTAAAGGATTGATGCATATACAGGGTCAGAGTATTAAGTTATTCCACCATTTTTCCAGCGAGGAATTCTTATAGCTAAGCTTTCTTCATATTTGATGTTGTTGTGTTGGTAATATGCTGTTTTTCTGAAAATAAAAATAACTCTCCTTACACTCGGCCATGCAGGGTGTTGGTCTCTGGCAGAAATATATGTCGTTTATCTTCATGAAATCTTATAAAAAATAATAAATAAATGTTTAAAATGATAGCATATGAGACTTATAAAATATACATTTCATGTTTCTGCCAAAATTATTCAATTAGATACTTGTGTTCTCTATCCTGTGACACATTATATGATTTAATTCTCTGAATCTTTTACTTCACAGGAAATAAGAATTCAAGTGGAAGGAATAGCTCTGTCTCACCCTCATGTTTCATTTACTATAATGGATGATAGTGACAACTCCATTGTTCGTCGAATTCCATCTACTTCCAGCACACTGGAGACATTCACTCAACTTTATGGACTGGAAATTAGCAAGAACCTTTGTCCTATTGGCCCACTCACTTCTGGGAAACTGACTATAAAGGGCTTTATTAGCACTTCTTCATACCATAATAAAAGACTTCAATTTATTTTTGTGAATGGTCGGCTTGTTAAAGGCACTAAAATACACAAATTGATAAACATGATAATGAGGAAAAGTGATGTGTTGCGAGGCAATGGACCATGGCAAGAACTGCCAATGCCAGACCGAATGCGAGACTTCTTGTGGGTTTCTCCCTTGAAAAAAAAAGACAGATACTGTGTGTTTGTGGTTCACATATCTTGCCCTATCTCAGAGTATGATATAACATTGGATCCAAAAAAAACTTTGATAGAATTTTGTGACTGGGATACTCTTTTTGAATGCACAGAAAATACTGTAAAATCGTTTCTAAAGGAGCATAACCTTGCTTGCATTGCTCTTGACCAGGAAATAACAAACAGTCAAAGTAGTAGTGATAGCCCTTCATCTGTCATTAATGAAATGGAAAAATTAGAGAAAGAAGATGCTCTTGGACAGAGACTTAATCATTTCAGGTGTCCTGTTGAAGCACATGTTGGCCAAGGAAAATTTGTGGCTTCTGGAAAGAGTATTTTAAATATGAAAACAGCTATTCATAGCATTCCTGCTAAACGGAACTTAGGCAATCCTTTGGACTCCACTAAATTTCAAGGACAACATCCCAGGATAGAGGAAGGAATGGAGAAAGTTGGTAACAGTGGAAGAAATGGAAATACCAGTGATAAAAAAAGAGCAACTAGTGTTAAATGCCATACCAATGAACTTGCAGAGGTAACTTCAATTGACAAAGTTACACCAATTACATTCCCACTCATTCAAGAAGTCAGGGTCACACCAGTTAATTCTTTTGATAATGCTGATAGTTCTCATCAGTTTAATTTAAGATCTTCAGTGCAAGACTCGGGTTATGGCTCTTTGGGAAGATTTAGAAAAACATTTCAGAAAACTCAAGTGAATTCACTACAAACGCCTGATGATATCCAGAAAATTGTAGTGGAAGATCCCCCACCTATAATAAGGAGGAAAGCACCTTTAGAGCATCGCATCAAAACCTGCACTAACAGTAAGAAATTTACTAATGCTAGTGTCAATACAGTAACAACCATTTTTAATAAACCAAAAAGTGCAGGTATATGTGAAAAGGAACAATTCATGTCAAAGCAGTTAAAGGAATTTGCATTTGATAGGAACATAATAAATAGCCCTGGAAAGAGTATCCATTTATCCCAGAAACAAAATGTGATAATTGATTATGCAGTAACTTATTCAAGAAATGCCTCAGGCTGCAATGAAATTATATCCACTGCAACTCAAACTGAAAGTAATTATATGGGTGACTTGGAATCCACTGAGAAAACTCAGAGCCTTGGTAAGGAAATATTTAAACCCAACCTTAAAAACCTTAATTTGAGAAGAAGGCAATATCAAGAAACAAGTAACAACCACAACAGAATCAAAGTGTGTAAATATGATGACATGAACAGGAATGCTGATAATGTAATAGAAATTAAAGACAACACTAACAATGTGGAGTCACACAATGATCTTCAATATGAAAACAATGAATTGAATAGTTTATATTTCATAGCTTCAGGGTGTATGTTTCAAAAACAACCTCAAACTAAAAGTGACCTCATAATTTCAACGAGAAAGATTGAAACCGCAGGACAGCATGAATCTAACAGTACAAATAAACCTAATCTTAAAAAGCTTAGTTTGAGGAAAAAATATTTTGAAGAAGCCATGGATTGTCAGAGTAAACCTGAAATGCATAAGTGTGATAACTTCAACACAGGTGCCAAACAAAGCATTTATGTTAAAAAGAATCACTATGATTCCCAAAAGACTTCAAAGCATCCAATCAATGACATATCTTTAACTGGAACAAGAAATGAAAACAATAAACTATTTGAAAAGCCAAATACTGATAAGCAATTCTTAACATCAGAGGATTTCATTTGCTCTCTTGAGATGGGAAAGGAAATGCAAGGAAGTGCACCAAGTAAATTTGAAAGCAGTATTAGAAAAGATATCAGTGATATACTTCCTGTTTCCGCTCAATTTGATGAAAATGTTCAATATCCTGTGAGTGTTGATAGTGAAAAAATGCCAGGAAACATGCCAGTTCTTGAGCCTTATTACAATTCAAGCTTTAACAATGCTTCACAACAATTCAGCTTCTATGATTCCCCACCATCTTTATTGGAAGATGATTATAACCCTCATAATTTAGATACTGAACTTCAATCAAAAATACTAGCACCCTCCAAACAACTTATACCTCAAGTGTTAGAGAAAATCCTTTCAAATTCCTGTGTGACTGAGGGAAATCCTGAAAAATATGTGGAGTCGTTCCAAAAGGCTAACAGTACTACCAAGGAACATTTTGAAAAGTTGAAAGGAGATAGTTCCCCAAACTTAACTAAATCTGGTAGTTGCCTTCTCAATTTGTCCTCAACTGACACAGCAACAGTTTGTCATGAAAAAAATGCCACCAAAATCCACAGCTTAGTCCCAATGTATAATTCAGACTCAGAAGATGATGTAACTAATGAGGTGCATGATATAGAAATAGTATCTCGGAATTCTGAAAATTTTTCATCTTCAAATAACATTGATGAAAATGAAATCCTTGTTGGGAATGAAACCCACATTGTCAAGAGTAAATGTTTGACTCAGGAGAATTATCTGGGTACGGATGATTTCACAGACATTACTGTTGAATCCTCTTCTAAGGTTTGCAGAAGTCAAATATCCTTTGAGCAAAACAATGGTATTGTAAAACATGGCAAAACTTTTCCTGAAGATGACAATCATCTTGATGTTAACCGAGAGCAATTTGTTGAAAATGATAATTTAAGTCCTTTAATTTCACATGATCAATCATTGGAGTATTACCATTCCCAAGAAGATGAAAGAAGAGCTATTTTAAATGGGGATGTAGGAAATATAATTCCACCTAAAATTTCAGTATCTGAACGGGGAAAGATTAGGTCTCCGTTCTTTGCTGACTCAAGTGAATGGGATGTTGCCCTATCAGAGATGTGTAATAAATTGGAAACAAATGACAGAGGCAAGATCATGGTCCATGAACCTGAAAGTGTAACAGATTCTAATGGTGATCAAAATTCACAAAATAACAACATAGGTCACCAACAGGAAAACAGATTTGAGATGTTTGCTCGGCCAGCATTTTGTCCAAAAGGATTATCACCTGTCATGCCTGTGGATTTTCCACAGCATACAAAGGAGAGAAATGAGTTGAGCCATGTACTTTCTTCCCAGGAAGGAAATTATTTACATTCTATTATAAAACAGAACTCCATGACATCTGATGAACTTTCTTGGATTAAGTGGAGCAACAATATACATGGCTCTAAGAAAGAATTTCCCTGTGGAAATGCCAACACACTAGGTATGTGTACTTCAGTATCAAAATAGGCTGACTTATTTTACAAAATTGCTTATATTATTATGTAAGTTTATTCTTTAGCATTCACTTTTTCTCTTTTCCTTTATACTTATTAAAAATTAATTTTAATTTAAGGTGTCAGATTCTTTTCCATAACTTCTTCAAATGGTATTTCCTCTTTTAGCTGTTATGTATTTCCTCATTCTCATTTTTACTGTTTATTTGATCTTCAGAATCACCCTCCAACACCAAGTCTTTAGGCTATGATTATTCTATCGTTTGCTTTTCCGATGGTTCACGTTTATTCCTTATGCCTCACTCAATAAGAATATTTTTTCATACAATGCTGTCTTGTCTGAAGCAGTGTATCTTAGAGCACAGAAGATTTAACCCTTTGGCTGTGGGAAATGTATATCTACGTATGTTAGGATGGCTGTGTAGAAAACGTTCTTATACATTATACCATCGCTTGTTTGCCTGACCCTGTCCCCCTCTAGATTTTATGGTCGTCCACCCATTGGGACCGCTCTGAGGGTCCACGCCAGCCCAACCCTCACAGCAGCGAGCGAAACCTTCCTTTTCCCTCTCCCTCCCTCCCTCATAGCTTGCTATGTAGTATTCACCATGAAAATTGTTGAGTTATCAGTTCATTTCTCAGGAATTGCTTTTGCTCGCAAGTGCTAATGCTTGTTCAACTGGTCATTCTTTCTTATTCTTCTCTGGAAGGGGAAGAAAAAGGTAGTCCCAGATTATAAGGGTCCACTTCCTGCTAATCCGTAGCTTGTGCTGGGGAGGAAAATATTCCCCTCGCGTTTTTCCTGCACGCAGTTGTAGCTTGGCTTCCACAGTTTAATGGTTAACTTTGCTGACTTCTAGAAAGTCTAACCTCACCCTATTTTTATCATTTCTTCTATGTTTTCTCATATTCTAGCTTCCCACTCACTCATAAGAATATCACATTTCTACCTTAAATTTATTCATATTGGCTGATGGGCCCCTTCCAGTATTCCCTAACTAAGGTCGGATTGGGAAGTGGTTTACCTCCAGAATATTATATTGGGAGGAATGCCATCACATCATTTTAGTGAATGCATGGCTGTATCTTTTAGGAAGACTTAAGTGATCATTTCCTGTTGGCTTCCAAATCACTTATTTTGTATATTCTCTACACTTGATGTCTGTCCACTGTGATGTTAGATTAGTCCGTATAGGAGAAAGTAGTGCCACAAATGGTGTAATGCAATTTAGTTAATGGAACCAATTTTATTATTTAAATACAATAGTAAACAAATTTTTAAGAGCTAACATATCTTGGTGTTCCCAGAATTTGAAATGAGGATGCATAGCTTCATAGTTAAACTTGCTACCCATAACTGACTCCATCTCCTCATAGATAATTATGAATCATATAACATAGGATTTGTTTTACAAATATGTAGTACTTTTCAAAACTTTCGAATTTATTAAGATTTAATATTTTGAATAAATTATAAAACGGTGTTTATATTTTTCAGAATATGGTGGAAAAGATATGATGGCTTCCTTATTGGCAGAGGCACAAGAGAAAAAGTTAATATCAGAAACAGAGATACTTAGTGCTCGTATTGAAAATCAGTCAAAGTCATTTGTCAGGGTTTTCAACCTAATTCAACCCTGTACTTTCCCTAAAGATGTCCTCCCTCGTGTAAAAGTAAGTGTCAATCCTAGCCTTGTTATGTCTTCACCAATCCTTGGTGATATGCAAAATAATGTGACAGAGAATTAATCATTAATCATGCGCGATGGAAGCAGACATAAATAATTAATAAAGTGTAAGAATTTCTTTTTCATGTTGTTTCTATTTCAGATGATAGGGAAATTGGATTGCAAGTTTATTGTTGCAAAGGTTAGCTTGGAAAATGAAAAATTTTCCAATACCATTGTCTTGTTTGATCAACATGCTGTGCATGAGAGAATTCGTTTGGAAAGGCTGACTCAAGGTGTGTTTCTAATGGCCACCAGATAAATTGAAATATGTAAATTCATAAGTAAGTGATAAATATTGTAATTTTGATAGTTTCTTGAAAAAGAGCCAGTGGTTCAAATCCAGCTAAGAGATATCTTGATATAACTTGCATCCCACCTCATATCCAAATATGAAGCTGTCTGATACTTATGGTGTACTGTAATTAATGCATCCTTAAGGGTCATTTATGGATGATGTATTGTGTTCCCTCTGTGGAGATTATGTTATGGTCATGGACATTAACCATTGAACTCTGACCTGCCAGTTCCTTTTGATTAGCAAGGAGATTGGCATTGGGCATATACATGTACCAGTAGGACCAGGCCATGACTCTGCAAAGTATTTTGTTGTCATGAAGCATTTTAGTTTTGTTGGAGAAATGGGAAAGGCCATGGTTGGGGGCAACTCAGCATGGCACAGTTCCATATTTGTGCAATGGCTTGTACCGCGATCTTTTCTCTGTTCTGTCTTTACTGATTCTCGACATCACTTGATAATTTCTTGTGGTAAGGTTACAACTTAAGAAGAGGTGTAGGTCAGGGCTGACTGTTACATGACAGGGCAATGAATGAATGCCACAAACATTCCTTGAATACACTCTTAACATGTTTCAACTTAATGCCAGTAGTGAAATCAGCCCATGCTTTATGGGGTGTATTTTGGGATTACTTTCTGTTATGGCCCTAGACCCTCATGATGCCCAAGATCATGTGATAGCTGATATCATATTGAGTTAATTGATAGAAAAATTACATACTTATGGCAGTGCATGATTGGGTTAAACCCATTATATTCACATTAGCAGGTGTGTATTACCCACAAAAGTTCTTGGGTTAGAATGTAATCTTGAGGGGCCCAAAGAGTTTGCAAAAAGGAGCAGAAAAGAGAGTGTAGGGTGGGAAGGAAATGTTTTTATTGTTCCTGGAATAGTCCTTTCGCCTGGAATAGTTCCTTGTCACCCTTAGTGTTATGAGTTCTTTTTCCTGTAAGAGACTTTCTATCTCCTGATTGCAATGTGCATTTTCTGACACCTCCCATTGGTAAATATCCAGTAAAAGGTAGTGGATATTCACTGGAACATACTCTAGTCTGAGTATATAGTAGAGTTCCACATATGCTAGTGGATGCATTGAAATTAGTGCATAGCTAACAAAACAAGTACCTATGTATATATCCACTCATTCTATTGAATCTATTAATATTTAATTA
>LYUA01000020.1:200536-212652 GCA_002093875.1 Calopteryx splendens
TGGCGTATAAAGAAAGTTTCTATTGAAATCTACCGAAAAATTATGAATATCTGACTTACGTCCAAATCGACTAAAAACAGCATTATTGGTACAGAACATTGTTGTAAGTTGACAACTGACTGTATATCTTTTGTTACCTATCTATTCTTTTATTGTTGGGGACACGGTAGTCTAGTGGGTAAAGTTGGAGCTACTTACCTGAGGGCCCGGGTTCGATTCTGGGTGATGCCTCTGGGCACTCTCAGCCCAAGTTGTGTACCATTTTTCGGGTACCAAGTCATCCTGCGAAATCACAGCCGGCACAGGGTGCATTCACCAGTTAAATATTTATGTTGTCTTCGGCTCTTGTATCACTACCTGTAATCTTTATTGTGCTTATCTTCATGCAGTATCTCTTAATAAGTTAATGGCATCATCTTCATATTCCCTTCTTTCAACAGCTTTGTCTTGGCAAAATGCAATAGAGGTACTGATATTTTATCCACATGTTTCCAAAGTGTTTCCTTTGATTCAGTTACTTTATTTTTTGATGCAAAAACTCAAGATGATAAGTTGAGGATGCATGTGCTGCTCTTATTCCTTTCTTTATTTTTGCTTCTTCATTTCTGGATCAAGATTTATTTACAGCCTCCTGGTCTCGTAACAGACAGCGGATAATTTATTCATTCATTATAAGACACACATATGCACATATTATATCTTTCGGAATTAAAAGTATTTAATTCTAGTTGACATCATGCTTTTTTCCATATCCTCAAATGCAAATATTTTTCTTATGAGTCCTAAAATAGCTTCTCTTGTGCCCCTACTTTTTCTCAATCCAAACTGCTCTTTGTTTAGGAACTTTTCTTTCATCTTTCTATAGATAATTCTTAGCATGGATATAAATGTCCTCAGGCAGGCAGTGCAGCTAAAATTCACAAATAAATTTATGAATTGGTAAACAATAGCCTTGCTCAGTAACCATAACTCTTCTTTAGGAAATCGAGCATATCCAGTTGAAGTGCAATCAAATCTCAGTAATGGGACAGGACATGTGAATGATAATGAAAATTTTCCATTTTTTCCAAACAAAAAATTCATCCCAAAAACATAGTCATTATATTTTCAAGTTTTTCATGTTGCTACCTATATTTCCAATTTGGAACAAAACATTTGGCATAAAAAGTATATCAAATCTTGTCATGTGTTGCCACCAAGCAAAGGTAGTGGCAAACACTGATGAAGAACATTCAGCAACTGTGATATACAATCATGGATATTGCATGAGAGGTATTTTTTGGAATCACTCATGTATGATGTCAAAAAATTCTGTTACTTCTGTCAAAAGGAAGCTATTACTTCCCTAGAGTAATCAGAGAATCCATTAAGGTATTTAAAAGACAAAATCTCAATTGCGACAAGGGGTTACTAATTCCTTAGGTATGTAAAAGGATCCTACAATCCTAATAATTTGGACAGTTAGGGTCAACATGCACCGTCGTTGTAACTGCCATTCTGAGAGAAGTATATTAATACATGGAGATGAACTCATTGAATTATCATTATTGCCTGATGAAATTGAAAGAAGAGTCAACAAAAGTTTTGTAATTTAAATAAAAATGACAGAATCATTCCAAAAAATATCTCTTGCATAATTCAACACCCTGAAATATTATGTGTAATAAAATCATAGATATTGTTTTTTAAAGTGATAAATCAGCTGCCTGTTGTAATTTTGTACGCTACAATAATGTGTGGTCTTAAAATTTCAGGTTTCCATGCAAAGCTGACATGAGCCGGAAAGATGCAGATGGGAACACCGCCCTTCACAAAGCAGTTCAAGGAGGGCACGAAAGCGTGATTGCCTTGCTAATGGAAATGTGCCCTCAGCTTGCAGCTGTTCCAAACAATAAAGGATTACTGCCAAAGGATTATGCAACCACAGAGTACACTGTCAAGCTTTTAACATTATGAGTCAATTTTTCCATGATGATCAGTTTGAACAAAGTAAATGATATTGCCATAGTTATTTATGTATGACTAACTTTTGCAAAATATATTTTTAATCACTTTGTACTAAAAAGATTTATATTTTACAGAGTACAAAGATATTGAAATATTATGCTATTATTATAGGGTGTTTTAACATTGTGTGAGAAAAGTAGTCAAGAGTTTCACTGCATTCAGCATTGCGTCAAAATGAGTGATTCAAGCTATAAAGATGTTTACCTATGTTAATTAAATTTGTAGCATTAATAATGCTTCCCTTTGTTGTGAAACTGCGTAATTTATTAAGAACAAGGCATTTTAATGTGGTGCTTACTGACACTTAGATTGTGCCTTGCACATGATTGTTTTTTGTGAAGTCTGATTTGTTGTGTCATTGCTAATTCCTTGTATTTTGTTTAATTATGTATCCAATTTATGTATGAAGTCATTCTACTTTTTATTCATGAATTTACTTGTTTGGGATACGGTACAGTAGGTGTCAATGTGTGCAATACTAAATGGTGTTCTTGCCTATGTGTAAAGAATATATGTATGCTATATAAAAGCCTTCCATCTAATCTATCTATATATGTATAGGATTTTCATGTCAGCTTCATTAAATGAGCAGCTTTTAAGCCTATATTTGTGAGTATTTTGTCATAATTAATGGAAGAAACTTAAGTACATATTTAGATACAAAACTATGTCAAAAAATCTAGCAATTATCTTATGCATTGTGCTTGTTTCATAAGTGTTGGTCATTAAAGTTTTCTGATTATATCACATAATTTTGTCTACTGTTCAATTGTATAAGAAACAATTTAATTTAGACAGTATTTTATAACAAGATCACAAACTATCAAACTAATAATATGTATTTATGTGAAAGTACAAGTTCAATAACATTGAAGTTGATAAACTACTTAACTTAAATAATGTTTTATTGGGAATTTTTTAATTTTTGATAAGTAGTACAATGTTAATATAGTCACTTAATGGCATTTTACAATTGATGTTTTACAAAAAAATCACAAAAATGCCAGAGGGACATTGTAATTACAATAGTTCATTTAAACATTTATATAATCTCAACAAAATCACTCATTAACTGAGATTTATATCTTACTAAACTGATTAACAATATAAAGGTTTATTGTAATTGTCTTGAATTTTATTAATAATTTTCACATGCAATGTTCAGTCATCCTTTGAAACCATGTGCTAATAAAAATTTTCCATAACAAGGTGTTGTCAATGTGCTCATGAAGTTGCGAATTTAAAAAAGTATTAAATCTCACTACATAGAGTGATTCTATAAGACATCATTGTGAGATTAGGTATTTTAATTTTAACTTCCTAGAACTAATCCTGTCTTGGAGATTAACTAATTACAAAAGACCAATCTAATATCCTCAATCACATAAGTACAAGATCCAAAAACTCGATTAAAAATTTCCTTTTGAGAACTTGAAATATTCTGAACACCCAAACATGCATCAGTAAATTTTATACAAATATTTTCACTTTCATAACATCTGGGATAAAAATTCAAATTAGCTACAAATATTTTGACAAATAATGCACGGCCAATAGTCAATCATCAAATTGTGCAACATCCAGTACTTATATTATTGACTTTACGGTCATTCAAATTTACTAATTAAGCATGTGTTTTTTAACCAATTCCTAAACACACAATCATTAATATAGTATGCTAAAGTAGTGGCCCTGTATTTGGCACTCATCATTAAGTTTTATACTGTACTCGGTCAATTTTTCAATGAGTTCAGTCATCACTCAACTAATAATCAATTGATTACTAAACTATCTGATCACCTCCATTCCTGAGAAAGAGCTCATGAAGTCATGTAATGACTACCAAAGAATTTGCATGCCATTGACATGGTTCCGTACATGATGAAATCTTGAGACCACGTGTAGTCTCATAATTTGATGTTTAAAAAAATGATAGTCTTGATAAAAATTTATGCATGTATAGGATGCTAGATACTAGCGTCTGATGACAGGAATGCTGAATATGCATTTGGAAAAAGTATGCATTCCAGCGTTTTGGAGGGGTGTAAACTCCAACATTAAAGACTATGGGTGGCATACCATTAACAACCTTCAAGGGCTATCGGAGACTTCTGGAATTTAACTTGGATGAAAATTATATTGCATAATGTCCCACATGTATTTTATTGATATTCATGGAAGGAAAGGGTGTAAATTATCACAAGTGCATAATAAACCTATGAAAGTGCCATCCAGTTTTTTAGTATGAATTAACCTAATTCTATATTAAACCTAATTCTTCTTCATAAACTTCTTCTTTAGCATAAATACCTAATCCATTATCAGTTCAATATTTTCTCGTTTATATTCAGCAATGATTGGCTCTCTAAGATATACAGTACAGTTAAGTAGCATCCCTCACGCAACAAAAAATTTGCATCCAGTCTTTTTCAAAACTTGAGTAACTGCCTTTCACATTAATGAATACCAAATGTTTGACTCACAATCAACTTATAGCCCAGAAAGAAGACTTCCTCGGAGGAGTGACTGAGAGTTGTTGAGAATTCATTATTGTTTAGTACTCTCACTAAAATTAGCTGTTTAGTACACAATAAGTATATTTTAGGGATTTTCATCACCACTGCCTGAACATTGGTAACTTGTTTGTCTTACCACCAAAATAGATATAATATAGGATATATAAAAGGAAACAAGTTTAGAAATATGTAGTCAAAATATTGCAATAAATTTAAGTAATACTATCAATCCCAGGGATGATTTGATTGCTTCAACAACAGAGCTGACACCTAAATGCACAATATTTTACTATTATTTTGCAACTACATACTCATATTTTATGTATTTTGTGATAACCGTGCCTGGAAGGGGTTTCTTGTCTTTACAAGGATTAATTCTATGCAATAGTAATATAATCATGTGACCATTGTGAAGATGTGATCAGCAATGGGAGAATAATGGTGAACAAGAATGGAAAAAGTTGGGCATTTTGATAAAAGTGTTCTGGGTACTAATTACATAATGAGCCCCACCTTAACATCATATTATTCAATCCTGGTTTTTACTATAACAGGTAGGAAGTATTTGGATCTGAAGAATGATATAGGGAAATGCTAATGATTTTGATGTCAAATGGTGCTTAGAAATGTAAAGTTCCTCCTAATGGCATCATGTGATAATTATCAGGGTCCATCTAAAATTTACCTCTGACCAGTAGATCATTATGATTAAAACGTGGTTGAGAATAAACATTTCATTAATGTTAAGTGGCAGTCATTATACTGTGTAAATCAGTAATTGTTGTACTTGCATTTTGTGACTTCCACCATTAAGGCTACTTGCATAACTATTGGTGCACACATACATACATCTAGGTATCTACTTCAAATTGTTATGTTTGCCTGAGGTAAGAGAAAATTTCACTAAATACCTATCATACACATCAAATACTTTTATATTTAACTGAATTTTTGTAATAAATTCAGGCTTACATTTAGAAGTGTTCTATTTTAAGAGGGCATTATTTCCTTGTCTCTCCCACTGAAAAACATTTAGTGGGTAGTTCATGATTTTTCCTCTATGCTTGGCATTAACAACCCAACATCACCTTCCATCCCTCATGGCCACTACTTAAGTTTTCTGTAGCTAGAATTTTATTTAACTAGCATAAGGTCATTTTTATGTATTTTATTTCCTCCTTTGATAGATATTGGTTCCATTATGTGCACACTAAGGCCCAAAAATCTATTACTATTATTAATGGAATTAATATTGAGTTGATGATAGAAACACTGTTTGCAGCTGATCTGACAGCTGAGCCCTCAGGATGAATGCCTGTTGTTGCTTTCATCGAGGGTAAACATCACCTTCCAACATTCATACTATATAGTGGAATTTCATTTTATAAAAACAGAGAAGATAGAATCTTCAATGGATTCACTTGAAGACAAAAAGCAGGTAACATTAAATCAAACAAGTGCCTACATATGTTATATCGACTATCTTGAGGAACTGGTACTAACCCATGCTTAGGGGGTGCACTTTAACTTTTTTTTCCTGAAGTGATACCCAGATACTGACTTTGAAATTCATTTAAATCAATTTGAGGAGGTAGTATCAGAGATTTATATCTTGTGTATACAAAATTGAATGGTCAGTGCATAAAAATTGTTTTGATTGTCTTTTTGTGTTACATATTTTCTCTTCCCTATTTATTGTGTCATTTTACTATGAAGGATGGTGTTAGCTTCAGAAGTTATGGTTTTTATAACTTACTACAAAAAATATTTGCATTCATGTCAGGATGTAAACAGATTTTGTGTGCATTTATTAATGTATATATCGTGATTATTGACAAACTTCAAATGTGTATACAATGAAAATAGGGTAGAAATACTTTATTTGTAGAGGAAAAGTAATTGATGTAAAACTTTGGTCTACTTCCAAGACCAGATTTTATTTCCCTACTATCTAATTTGATCAAGTTGTGTCATTGACTGCAGTTCTGAATAAAATTGTAACTTTGATGCACAAAAGTGCAACCCTGTATGCTATTAACATGTAATGTATATTGCATACTAAAAATAACAATGAGGGAAACATTAATTGTTCATTTTCAGGTCACAATGTCATTCAGAATAGCAACCATGCACCTTGGTATTTATTTCAGACACTGCATATTATCTGCTTTTATTTTCCCATTTTATATTGCAAATTTATTTATCCTTGGTCATGACAAACATTCATTAACTTAATAATGCTGTTTCTATTAGGCCTCCTCCAATATTAGCACAATAAAATGGAAATGAATTACAAAAGGAACCCATTTTCCATTCATTGTTCCAATGGGATTTCAGATGGGACATCCCACACATGTGGGATGGTGAAATTTTTTTCCACGGGAATTTCAGGAAAAAAATTGCATAGCTAAAATGTGAAAACGCAGTAGTTCCAATGAATCTGCATACATTGGGTGTCCAGTGAGAAAAAATTCATATTAAAGAGGTCATCATAAATGGACGGGATAGTTTTTCCACTTAGGTGCTCAGAGTATGGAGTACGTTTTAAATGGGTCAAAATATGTGCTTTTTTAATACAAGTTTGGTGAAGCCACTACCATTTGTTCATTAATCGGAGGTGTTCATGATATAGGGGTAGGTTAGTTGGAGGTATAAACCCATTACTTTTTCATTAACAAGCTAACAATGGAGCTAATAATTGATAATTTCCTATCACTAACCACCTAATTGATAACTTAAACCAAATTATACATTTTTGTTGATAGAACATAATTTTTTATATAACATTGAATAGTACAAGAAAAGAGCATGTGAAATCATATTCAAGGATATTCAAATGGAGTAAGTACGATTGCCAGTGAAAGTGGTGTAACAAGAAAATAATTTGGAGCAGAGTGGGGTGGCTAGTTCTATTCATTGTTAACTTTATACATAAAGAGTTTTTGTGAACCTCCTTTTTCTACCATTAGAACACTTTTGAAGAGCTGTATTGCTATAAGTATGAACTTGCTATTCTGAGTTTTAGCAATGGATATCAAGAAGGGCTAGTGTTCAGCGACCGAATTGACTTGATTGTATTTTCAAACTGGAAACGGTAATACTCTAGGTGGGTAATTGTGCACCTTGTCAGCCCTTCCAACCTTGGTCCGCAAATGAATTATTAATATACTTAGCTTTTCTTCTTATTCATACTTTATGGTATGATGACTTTCTGTCTAAAATAAACACTTGGATCCTGTTAAATGGATTCAATAGAATAATTGGATATCAAACAATGCTGAAGGGATACCACTCGTTCTGAATCTAGCTTTCAATAAGAATTCATTTTTGTCTTAGTTACTATATGAAAATAATACTGAACCATTTAAAGTTTTCAGTAACTCTACTCATACATGATGACCAGGTTAGACCTGTGGAGAATGCATGAGCTAAATAACCCAAAGCTCACGAAAGCAAATCCCACTTTGGGCGAAGAAGAATTTTTACATGAACAATTTTTTCTAAGTTCAGTACCCATAAGAGTATTGTGCTCCCATTCTACACAAGAAGTACCTCAGAAAGCCAATCACTACCAATCTATTTGCAAACATACATGTGGGACATTTGTACAATCAACAATTTTCTTTACATAGCATATTCCGAAGGACATTGTTAAGCATTCCCCAACATTGCAGAAATGCTCATATCACACTATTTTAAACTCATTTAATGTAGTTATCACTTTTATATTTAATTCCTCCTTCAAGCCAAGCATGCTCAAGCAAATGCCACCCTGTTAACCTAATGGTGAGACATAAGGAAGATGCAAAAGGCACTGTGGAATGTGGTTTGAACTTGTGCACACAATTGGCACAGAATTATGGATCATTGTGAAATTAACAAGTGCACATTACCTATATACAGGTACATAAAATTCATATGCTCTAGGACATCATTTTCAAGTTAATGGCATTTGAATTCTACCAGCTGGAAATTTTTTTTCTTTCAACTGAATAGAGAAATGGATACGATGAAACTATTACACACAGCATAATTCCTATCATTTTTATATAAAAACCTTTTCACAAAACTATTAAAAACATTTTTTTTCATGATTCAAATTACTCAAGAATTTGTTTTTCATAAACATGACCATGCATTCAAAACATGAAAAGGACATAAAGATAAACAAAGTAAGTTGACTGCATGAAGGCCCTAGGTTTTCATATGCTGTGAAAGCATTACTTTCCCAAAATTAACACAATCTATTAACATGGAGGATTCATAAGATAACAGAGAGATATTTGTTCTCACTCCATAGAAACTTAAGAACCTTTCACGTACCTACCAAAACCTGCTACATCTGTGTACTTGCACAAGCACTTTTTCCAAAAGATCATCCTAAATAAAGTAACAAATAAAATATAATATTTTTATATGTGATTCAGAGAATTACATGATTTTCCATGAAGGTGTATTTAACACAGTGAACTCTCAATTATAAGGGTCAATGAGAGGAGAAAAAGCAAAGTTAATTTTCAAAACTTTATTTTTATCATACTTATATATCATGTACATTTCATTCCCTGCTCTGATTGAATATGCCTGTTTGTGGAGGTTAGATCTATATCCTTTTGAGCTGGAAAACTCAAACTACTGGCGTGTCATGCATCAGATTTCACCTTGCAAAAATCAGAAATAAAAAATCTATCTGTATATAAAGGATAGTTTCAGGTGTCATTTTGTGGAGATCTTCCAAGATTAAATAAATTAATTCTCATTGCTTTATCTGCATATATATTTAATTTCTGTTTATGTTATCATCTTGTGTCCATGGTGATTTTACCCATGTACTTTTGAGCATTCGAGCCAGCGGTGTTCTACCAAAAAAGTAGCATGCATGGAACTAGCAATATCTACAAAAAAATAATAATTATGAGGTTAAAAGAAAAAAACCTCATTGTATTAATCCCACTTAATCACAAACATCCACCACATTCTTCAAACAGAATATAACCACAGAAACAGTATTTAACCATATATACAGAATATTGCATATCTAGGATTGTTTGAAGTGTTCATGTTTACCATGAATTATTCAATATGTTTGAGCATTGGAAATAATTTGTGCACTACCCACTTTCATGAATAATTCTGGAAACTTGATTATGTTCATCTCAACAGCTTTGGTGGGATTCGATTGATGAGGTAAAAATGGAAAGCTCTATGGCTACAGCTCCTCTATAGAACCACCACCCTAACGTTATTGTTAGTAGTGCTCATTACTATTTTCATTACACGTCACCATGCTTCTTATTGCTGGACTTCAAGTATTCAAATATAACCTTTATAACAGGAGAATTTGTTAGTGAATGCACATTATCAAGTTCAAAATTGATTTGATAGTTGAAAGCAGAGAGAGAAGCTACTGGGTGTTGAAGAGAAGCAGAGGTAGTTAGGATGGCCTCCAGAGGCAGAAGAGGAAGAATTTGGGTGTTATTTATGATGATAATAATCCTTTATTAGCCTGGAGGAGCTGGAGTACAGCCATGTGTCATATTTAGTCCAAATTAATATAATGAATAGTGTGTTTGATGTCCTATAACCAAGTTCATCTTGAATCCCATCATCCTCGAAAGCAACCCTAAGTGGATTGTCCTACTAGAAGACTGCATGTGTCAGAAATTCTTTAAGGATGGCAACACTGGCATCCCTATAGTTTACAAAGAGGAGGGGGTAAGCAGTGCTGAATTGGACCACCTCATTTAATCCAATCTCTCATGACTTCATGATGCAATTGATGGTAATCATTTTCTTTGCAACTAGAGCTATTTTTTTACCACAACATTTATGATGTAATTTGAGCCATTTCAGTGGAACCAGAGGAAGAAAAGAGAATGAAAAAGGCAATATGCTACATTCAACATTTGTCCTTGATATATAGCATGTGTGTATTCTTTAGCCTTTGTTGGTAAATGGTATGAATGATGAAAGATAGAATGTATGCGTGCCGACAATTTGAAAATTCAATCTTCTAAAAACAAAATATGCACGGAAGCAGTCAATAACAGAGAAAAGGCGAGGTTCTCTCCACCACCGTGATACCGCAAACTAAAGGTAATTTAAAATACAAAAACATATGTACCCGCAGGTTAACCTTTGGCTGTTTTTCGCATATCTCAGAAATTTATAGTTTACGGCCCACTCATATATTACATTCAGGACACCCCCAGAACTCAGGAAAATGAAAAAAAAACCATGGAATAATAGAAAGTCCAGGAATAATACTGTGGATCTGTGAGTGCTCATTTCACTGCTGCTCTGGGAGTCCTACTATGTCCCCAGCATTGATCACCGAGTGAGGGGGCAGGGAAGGGGTGGGATGTAGGTGGGTGGACGTAATTGGGGAAGGGGAGGTGCGTTTCATTGCATGTGTGATGTAGGAGGGGGGAAGTGTATGAATGGTGATGTTTTTGGGCATGTAGTACTGGTGCACAAAACAAAAGAGGAACCATGCCTCACAGGTGGTATTGCAGGGGCCAAGAGGAAGTGGGCATGAATAGCCCGAGAATCTGAATTTAGGGAATGAATGAGGGCTGGACACATGCCGACAGATGACTCACAGACAAGAGAGACAACCCCTAATCTGCATCTGTAATTCATTCTCATGAGGTGTTGCAGTCTGCCTGTAATGTTGTGGACAATTGGGTACGGTGCTGAAAATATGGTGTTGTTCTTCTGTGATATAAAGCAGTTGAGGTATTTATAAAGATATGTTGTCCCAACTATAATTATTTTCCACTAATCATGGACATATTCAGGGGTGTGGTAGTCCAGTGGGTAGAGCGGTGACCTATTAACTGGAAGGCCTGGGTTCAATTAGGGGGTGATGCCTCTTAGCACCCTCATTTTCACCCAAGCTTGTACCATTTATCGGGTACCAGGTATCCTTGGGAAATCACAGGCGGTACAGGGAAAGGAACTGGGCAACCTACCCTTATGTGTGAATTTCACATACCATATAAGGCTTAGTACAGGGTGAGCTCTATCCTCACCTACCAAACCGACCTTCAGGTTGATTACTGTNNTGAGCTCTATCCTCACCTACCAAACCGACCTTCAGGTTGATTACTGTGATTGATTGACATATTTTATGTGTTGCTCCCATTAAAATTTTTGCGTATCCTAAGATATATGGTGTTTAACTGTATTATCATAGTTTTTTATTTTGTAGTACAAAGTTAATGAGCTTAATACATATAATATTAATAATGCTCTTATTTTTCATATTTTTATCCCACTGTTGAATCATAAGCCTGTTTAAAAATGCCAAAAAGAAGGAAATATTACACAGCGCAGAGAAAATTGGAAATTGTGAATTACGCCGAGAATCATGGTGATCGGCCAGTTTTTCTTTGGAGAGGTGAATCCAGTATTCAAGAGCTCCAAGAGGAATTTGTTGAGTGCCCTACCTGCAGCAAAAAGGGCTCAAAGGAAATGAAAGGAGTTTTGGACAGATGTGGAGCAAGAATTGAAGGATTGGGTCTATGTGCAAAGGAATGAAGGAAGAGGCGTTTCAACTGTGTCGCTCAAGTGCAAAGCTCTGCAAATGGC
>LYUA01000020.1:379481-390826 GCA_002093875.1 Calopteryx splendens
GAATTAACACTTAGTAGGGGAGAATGGAGGGCTGCAGTAAATCAATCTTATGATTGAAATACTGATGATGATGATGATTAAGAGTAACATATTCAGCTCATATTTTCAATGTAGTCCTTTCAGAAAATAATTACTCTGCTTTTAAATTTGCTTCGTGTACTTATTTGGTTTTTAGGGGTCCCCAATATCTAACGAGGAGGACCCCAATTATTTTTTTTGTGGCAGACCCCCAAAAACTTAGCTATTCTTCTGCAAAATGGTTTTTAAGTTTAATTTTTTCCCATATTGTAGAAAGAAGCCAAGCAATGTAAATGTGACGTAGTTAGGAGCAGTACTATAATTTCTGTTATTTATAGAACTATTTAATTAAACTTGAACTCTCATTGATTCTGACTAGCTCCATGAATAATTGTGGATTCTAAGACATTAATTTTGTGGTAAAGTGAGACATCAGTGTGGTTGAAGGGCAACGTGGTATAATGGCTATTGTTTAATGGGGTATTTGGATATACCACGTGGGGCATTACCATCTTTTACTAGGTTTTAGTGTGCAAAAACAGCTTAACCTAGCTCAAATATTACTTCTGGAACTGATACTTTTCGGTTTTGGTTCTAATCTCAAAAACCAGTTGAACCTTGAACTGAAGAACCAAACTGTCTCATCACTACTAGAAAAACATAAGGCAGACTATTGTTGTCAGATTACATTATATCTCCTACAATAGGTACACAAGAACAATAATTCCTCATCCATATTACCAGGATCATCAACACTCTCTCCCTTCACTGAAAGAACGCATTAAAATTTTGCTCACTCTCTTATGCCATCCACCAGGCCATTATGGGCATTTGAGCCTCCACTCTGTCACCTTTATTTGCAACTTAATTCTGCCTCTTGTACAAAATTTTTCCAAATGTATTCCCCATGAATATTACATAATGCTGAAGTTTTACTACATTTGCAAAAAAAATTGTCAGCTATGCCACAATGGCCTGGCACACCATTAATACTGCCTCAGTGTCTCATACTTGATAGTCATTCCAGGAGGTGCAAATTACATTCACAGGGATGCTTGGATAAAATATCAGTTATGCAGCAACAGTCATAACTTTTAGTTGATGTTGAGGTGGATTAAGACAGCTTAAAAGAATTTTAAATTACTTCAAGTACCTAATTTAAGAAAGTAAGTTGGAAATAATGAATACATAATAAAAAGCAAAATTACAATGAGCCAGGGATTCTATATCAACTCAGTGAAACTTCATGGAACTGTTTTATACAAAAATCCTGGCAGGTTTCAACTACCAAGCAACAAACCCATAAATAAATATCCTCACATATGGTTTCCTGGTCATGAGCTATCACAAATGAGAATTTAAATATGATTTTTTTCCACATTGGTACTATTCAACTGGCCATAACCGTATGAATATGCCAAGCAGGCATGGGATGAAAAATATTGGCAAGAGAGTTACTTAAGCCTGGGACCTTTAACTATCAGTTAAATTCAGTTTTACTAAAATACTTCAACTTCTCTTTCAGTGGTGTTTTGGTGAATTTGCATGATTTGGATGTCTTTGTTTGAGGTTCTATCAGTAATGGCAAGAGCATTCGAATAAATGGGACCAAGTGCTCTTATCTTCTAATTCAGGTCCCTTACTTCATGATTCATTGTGAATACTTCAGTTTATCTTTTTAAAAAATAGCTACAAGGACTTTAATATGCCAAGAAAGTACAGGATAAAGTAATCCTTAATAGATTCCCAAAATCGTGCTCACACAGAAAAAAATTGTAGTAAATGCTGCAGATGCCAAAGCCATAATTGTGTATCAGGTATTCATTCCGACAACATTTTAATATGAAATTATTGAACTGAGATTGTATATCATGTTATTAGTTAACCACTGATGTTTGAAATTAATCTATACACCTTTGCTTTGGTACTCTTGTAAATGAAAGTTGAGAAATGCAAGTGCATAAGTATTGGCAGAGTACAAAGAAAAAGGTATGGTCAAAAAAGAGTACATTTATTAAATAATTCTATCATGACAATGTGCACTAGTTTCCTCAAAATGTAGGCTACATATGTTGTTATAAAGTTGGTGCATATATTATGCATTGTATTGATGTGTGTGAATTATTCCTAATGAGTTGTAAATGATTACAGAGTCATTCTCTGGTTCAATTATTTCCAAGATTATACAAATTTTAACATTATAAAAACTTGAAGAGCGGCAAAAGGCACAACCCTCACAAGGGGAGTGAGAGATTTTACTTTAAAGTACAAATTTGATAAGCACTTATTCTCCCGTTTGTAAAAGTCAATAAAACCTATTTACAAATACACAATTAAACTCCTTATTTTAAAATGTTATGGAAGCACATTTTGGGTAAAATCACCATTATTGCAGTGACAGTAAGGGCTTAAAATTCAATTAAAATTCTAAGTAATTGAGGGGTTTATGAGGAGAAAATTGCTAATATGAAAGAATCTGTTGTGAGAAAGTTAAATTTATTTTTAGAGAATTAACTAGTAAATCCACAATTAAATACAAGAAAACATGCATAAACTTAAAAAAAGCCTGTAAACATCATTGACCCATTTCCTGTATTGGTCCAGACATCTTTCATAGGAGCTCACAGTTGAATCAATTAGGGTTTAATGCATTACATAATACATTCCACTAATTTTCTGAATTATAACAAATTATATGGTACCCTATAAATGAAATTTTTGGTCCAATGTCATGCCAAATCTCCCTGAAATTTGATGACAGGCATATAAATAAATAGCAGGTATTCTGCTATTTATTATGTAATTGACGATGATTATTGCATGTACATGCCTAATATCAAATAAATGATTACTATTAATAATCCTTATTGTAAGTTTTTGTACACAGATAAGCCTAAATCTTGATGGAGATTCTCTTAAATGTGCACATACCATGGTAAAAGTTCTTTAACTTAAGCTAATTTGTAGTTGAATATGGCTGTTGTTAAACTGAAGCTTAAGATGCTTACATAATTTATAAAAGTTACCACAATTGGCTTAACATAGAAAATAACCAGTGCACCATTGAGGTATAGTATTGATTAGTATAGCATTGATGTTTGTATTTTATGTTGCATGAAGAGCTGCTTGGCATTGGTAGTTTTTCCCAGGTACATGCATTTATATTTGGTGAAAGTACTCCTATATTCATAGTAATGTGATTTTAATGTGTAGTTATTCATTTGTTGCTTCTTATTTGTTTTAGTTGGTGCATGATACATTTTCTGTTTTTTTATCTTTTTCATACATTACAAAAATAGAGTTCAGACTTAAATATTTTTATTTAATCAATTTGTAAGGGGTCCATTTCAGTGAAGAAAAAAAGGTGATATGTGTACCTACATATAGACAACATAGATGTGTTATAGAAAAGAAGCAATCAGTTGAATTCTATGGGGGTATGTGCGTTCCATTTTCCAAGTTGCTGGCATGAAAGGTGAAACATCCTTGTAGAAGAGTCTTCAGTATAACTGTAATGAAATCAATCTAGTTTTGACTCATCATTCAGACAGAAAAGATGTACAATAAAGTATTCATAATATGTACTTACCTATGAATAACTATCAAATGGGAATTGGAACTAAAATAGTTTTTCCCAAAAATACTGAGTGATATATTTGAATTATTCTCTTACCTTTTCAGAAGAAGCAGTAACATAAATTGGTTAAATATTGTGAAACAATCGAAGTTGACAGCTTTGATGTAAGTATTTAGTAAAATGTTTTTTGGTGTTAATGTATATGATCCTTCTGCCAATTTTGTTGAACACCCCCAAATACATGTAATACTTTTGGAAAATCGGGTATCTGGAATATTTACTATTGTTATTGTGTTTTTGATGTCAAAGCAGTTGATTTTTTAATTAAATTTTGAAATGACATAGTTATTTCATTTTTTTACATGACAGTGTGTTCATACCAATGTTGTGAAACTGTGGTCTTGATTTGGCCTATTTCTCTATAGTGGTTTTTACTCAAGCAGTGTGTGTGCTGAAATATACTAATTTGTTTCATTTGCACAAAAGATGAGTGGGGGGGAGGAATAAGTTGGTTTTTGGTAAATACCTTATTCTATTTCTTTATCATTAGCTTCACTAGTTAAGAGCTCAAGGAGGAGTAATTTGATGTATATGACTAGTTTGTGCATTAATTCACTATGGAAAACCTATTATTTTAAATATTCTGTAAACTTTCAATTTTGTGTTCTTCACTAGCCGGAAAAAATACATTCAACTCATCTGAGCTAGGTTTTTGGAAAATCCTATCCTTTGTTTTTCAGTTTTCTTCATAATGGACTCCAAAGAATTTTATAAAAAAGGAGAGTAAATGACAACCTTAGAGTTTAGAGCAAGAGTTTTTTCATGGTCATTCCATGATTTTTTTATAGTTAATAGTTATAAATTGAAAACTGGTTTGTGGTAGATATAAATTTGTAATTAGTATGTTTTAACAATTTAATGGTTGTTTTTTTTTAATAATTCCGTCAATATTTCCTATAAGTAAGTATGGGCTTTAAATTTTTTTCATAAATATTTTTGCTTATTACACAAAATTTACATCAATCAGAAAAACAGTTCCAATGATTTGTTACTTTTATCCTAGATTAAATACAGGTATAAGTTCGGAATGTAACTGTCTTACTGATGCCACCCCCAAAAGCAGATAATAATAAGCAGAGAACTCGGTAGCATGGGAGACATGGGTCTCCAGATTTGATAGATAGTGTATAATAACCACCTTAAGATAATCTTTCTGAAGTCCCATCCCCTAATGCTCCATACCACACCCTCTCACCTCCTGCAGAGTTAAATAGCCAAGGCCACTGACCTCACATACTCCCTATGTTTCAGTACAGATGGCTTTTATCTATGTGGGTACACCTTACTTACCTTCAGATATGGGGTCATTCAGTCAGTGTTTTCCAAATACGTAGATGCTAAATTTTAATGCCAAATTAGGTAGTGACTCTCCTTTTTTAAAAATATTTCTAAAAGAAGATTGCTCAAATCTCAGTTAAAGACATGTAAACAATCACTTGCTTAGGTCATACAAATATAAGGCTATACTTAAACTGACTAATGGTTGACCGTTTGTACACTGCAGTTATGCAAGTGAATTACTTAAGTGTGGCAGGGGTGGTAGAAGATGGGAAGAGAGGGAATTTCTTGCTGGGATCGACATATAATCCACCCATTGGATAACCGGATGTAAGATACTCAGCTCTCCACTGTAATCTTATTTTATTATTAACTCTTCAAATAAAATTTAAAATTGTGTATTATAAGAAACTTTCAAAAAATATATTCCAAAGGAAAAATATGTTGTCGAACACGTATAATATTACATAATTACAGTCTGATGTCCTTATATGCGTTCACACAGCCTTTTATGGTGAATTTCAGGGTAAGAAAAATATATATAAGTGTGTTATACCCCGCACATATACATTAATAAATCTAAAAAGTGCCAGAGTGTCATTTCCATGCCTAACCCTACAAAAAAAACCTTGATTTTTTTTCTTTCGAGACTATGAGGAATTTTTAAACCAATGCATATTTTAGTTAATCATATGGGTATTTCTTGAAAATTCTAACCCTATTTTTTTCAAAACAATATTTATTTATTACTTGCTGGATAGTTGTTACAGAGTTTGGTACTTAAGTAAATTAACCTTGTAGTGTATAGCAAAAAGCATTATTTGTAAATTATAACTTAATATCAGTTTTCTTATCCTTACATGATATTGACAAATACCTGGGTTAATAGATATCTATGAGCTTTTTGATTTATTATTTACAAAGCTGAAATGTTTCAATGATGCTTATATATAGAAGGACATGACTTGAAACAGTTTTTTATTATGGAACAATGATGGTATAGACTGTGCCCTCAGATCTGAGTGTTAATTATTTACTATGCATGTGATACGATCAATACTAACAATCAGTCTGGGAGAACATTGATTTGCTCACTGGGTGAATCTGTGCACTTCCCAACTCTCTCAAAACCGACACAATGGTATTTATTCTCTCAGAGTAGAGTTGCCGGATGATTAGGAGTCAACTTTGAACCTTTTAACCTCATATGAAGTAGAGTATTGAGGCCTGGTCATTAATTGGCTAACTAATTCGGATTTTCATCTACAATGCATATGTTATTTTAAGCCATAACTCATCTTTTATGCAGTGAGGTATAGTGTAAAAGACAATTATATCCTATCAATTTTCACTGTGGAAATTAATTTTGTTTTCAGCTCTGACCAAAATCCCTTGAAAAATGATGAAAAAATTGTATCTGATGAGGAGGAGCCATCAAATATAAAATAGAAGAACAGCCTCATTTCAACAAAAGAAATATGCTGAATACTTTCTGCTTACAGTGATGAACTTTATTTAGATTAATATTCACTGTGAAAATTTTTTCAAATGGTTGGAATGGGGCACAATGAGTGATAAAAGCATTACTCTGTAAAAAGGAATATAATGATAATTATTTTACTCAAACTAAAATGCTTCAAATTTACTCAGAATAGCCAAAATATTCAAATTTATGCAAGAACAAGTACTGAAGCCTTGGCCTATACTTAGGTCCTGTAAAACTTCATTTATTTTTCCTAAAGTAAGCATTTTTTTTTCTAAAATTAGCATAAAAATTTGTGAAAAATTGTCCAAATTAGCATTTATTCCAAAATTTATTTTCAAGTATAAGTACATCACGGTACATATTTAATTTTGTGCTAAAACCATTAACCCAAAGAGAATTATATGAGCAATATGTGATTCATGACAACATGGTTTATTCATCAAATTCAAATGTATGAATATGAAAATTCCAAAAGATAATCTTCTAAGTGTGTAGAGTGATCCAAATTGGGACAAATGTTGAGTAGCTTGAATGGGTTGTGACAGTGCAGGATTTTAAAATTGATAGAGTTGGTGCTATTAGTTTCTTTCAAAGCTCGTATTCAGAATACATTAGGAAATTGGTCTCATCCAATTTTCTCTGTGGTCCACTCTATTCAACCAAAAACTTTCCTTCACATGTTGAGCTGCAGCTTCATAAACATCCAAGTATTATCAATTAATATTTAAAGCATTCATATATTCAAGTGGTACATTCTCATTTACAAGATCAGAATATTCATCGCATCAGAATGCCATTTTGGTGATTAAATGTGATTATTTTTAAGACTAGGAATATTCTCTGAACTTATTAGTAGCCAGGAACAGAAGAATCATTGTTTTTAATGGCACAAAGTGGCTTCTGAAAGGTTGAGGGCTTAGCAGTATTTGGATAGTTTAATTATACTGATTAAGTTGTGGACATCCATTGATGTGCTTTGCAAGTTATTTGCCAATTGAATTAAAAAGTGCAAACTATTGTGAGAAAGGCAGTACCTCGGACCTATTTCTTGGACCATGTTTTCATTGATTTTTCACAAGTTGTTAATTAAAGGCTAGGGGAGAGAAAAATCCCTGCAACAGTGGTAGGTAGTTAAGATGTTTGGAAACTCATGGATGAAGGTATCTAGGAATGATGTGCATAAATCTATAAAACTGGTCTCAATTTTGTTTGGAGGTGTAACCTTTTGAGGATCCATTAGCCTTCCAAAAATGTCCTGGGCATTTTAAAAATCATGGAAAAGCAGGAAGCTTCGCAAAATATGTCCATTTGCTTCCTTAATTACATTTGTTTTGTGTAACGCTGTAAAGAATAATATTTTATAAATAATTTAATTCCATGTTTTCATAGTATTAATTCTACAAACTAATTATAAATGCAATTTACTCTGTAAACTTACTAGTAAACTTGTTTGGCCCTCTCTACCTTCCATGAGGTTCCAGATAGTCATGTCCATCTTATTTTGTGCCTTTAAGAGCCCTTGACCAGTGGTGGTTGAGGACGTTCCATGAGCTTCCCAGGGGATACGTAAATGGGTTGGACATGGGTATGAAATGATAAGAGAGTGAGGGTGATAATTTTTCTACTCTCAGAAATAATTTACTAGACTTTCTGCATTTTTAAAATTTATATTTACCCAAAGAATTTTATGTAGCAATGTTCATAATTAATCTGGATCACCCTTTAACCCTTCAAGCATGTGCAATTAGCATTGGGTGAATTCTATGCCTATAGGGTGCCTTTCGTTGAAGGTATTTAAGTCTCTCAAAGTGCCCTTTTTTAGACAACAGGTTATTCTTATTGAAAAGCTAGACACAAATGGTATATTGTGGATGCTTGAGGCACGGAATTAGGTGGACGAAGATGCTGCGTCGCACACATTGGAGGAGTGAAATTCTTCCAATTAAAGTTGAGGGGAAAAGTACCCAGGTGTAAAAATAACTTAGCTTACTATTTGTCCCAAAAGTATTTTTTGATCAAATCATCTAATAAAAAGTGCATATTTGAGTAGTGTAATAAAAGGAACATCAGTGGGTGAGAAATTGGTGATTATTTTTTATCGTCGATTTCCTCCTGATCCATCGGCACTATGAAAAATTACACTTTCATTTCTCTGATGAGAAATATGAACAAAATATTATTATGTACTTGCATTTAATATATTTCATAATTTTGTTCTGTTTTATCAAACCATTGTAATGTTTCATTGGTTATGATTCTTATGGCTAATGAATTTGGCTGTATTTATCAAATCATTATTGAAAGTTTTCTTTAAAAGAATTTGATTAAAAAGTTTGTATTTAAAAATATCTATAAAATGGTTCACAATTGTGAATTAAATTATTGTGGAATTAAATTGTGAAGTAAATTAATTTATTGAGTTATAAATAAATTCATGATAAACATAAAACCCACACCTTTGGTAGCCTCACCTCATGGCCTTGCAAAAAACTGAGAGAGTAATAAATAATTAAGTGTTAATGGGACAATTATATATATATATATTTGTCAAGGACAATGTTCTAGATAAGAAATGACTTATTAGATCAGAATCGATGCAAGTTAGTCAGTGTGGCCATTGTTTGGTGGGCTAGATGAAAGGTGAATCATCTGCCTCACTTGCTCTCTATTGGTTGTCTTGTCTTTCTTGGCATTGTAAAACAATTATGCATCAATTTGTCATCATGAAGATCTGTCATTACATTGTACTTAAAATTATTTTTTGTGTAAAGTTGTGCTTGACTATGAACCTCAATTGTACCTGGGTTTTTTATAGTGGTTAATAATCCAACATAAAATAAGTTTTCTTTACAAAATTATGTACTATTTTTAATTAAATAAGGTTACATCCCTCTCTGATTAGATCAATACTATTTAGTATTTTCAAAGGGTAGGGTCTCATAAGTTCAACAGTTGATAAAAAGTTGAGGAAAAGGTTTCAGTTTATTTTCTAAGATGCCACACTTTGTATTTTTTAACCTACACTGAGTCAGTCATTTTTCAGTTTGACATTATTGTTTAATATATATACACATATGAATACATAATGTAACTTAAATGAAGACTTCACATTGATATTAGCAGTAGTATATATAGATATTTTTTCTGTACATTTAAAAGGGTAAAAATTTGTTTATTTTTCATTCACTTAAATTACAATAATATTGCAACATTTCTTTTGAAATGTTTTCTGAGATCAATAAATATTATTTAAATTACATCAATAAGATGGCATAATGTTATTTTCTGACTTAAAATCAACCTCTGATATGGGATATTGCAAAGATTTAAGTTTAACAATCTACTTTTTGTAAAAAAAATCACACTTATTGCAGTGTATTCATAGCCTTTATGAAAATCAGTAGCCGATAAAAATTCTTACTGATGCAGTTGAAATTCTTACTGTGAAAGTTAAATCCTCAACTGTCGCAGTAAAAGAAAGTTGATATTTTTGTGTTTACTGTTGCATATACTTTAATCAATGAATTAGGTTTGCATAGTGACTTTATTTGAGAGAAGATTTTCTGCGAGGCCATAAATTTCTTTAACCATTTTTTTAAACTATTCATGGCTGGTAAGAGGTAGCAAGAATTAAAGATGTCAGATAGTTACAATAATTATGCAACAATTTATTACTCTCAATTACAAAGAAAAGACGAGGAAGCGGACTACACCAAGGCACGGGATCAGGATGGAGGAAAAAAAGGGTATCACCTCAATACTCTTGCTTGTTTGAATATTCTGGCTTGATGGCTAAGAGGAGTAAGTAGTGAAGGGTGCAGCGGTGTTGATGAGATGCTCGTCGGGCACCGGGCTTACCATAATAAGCCCCAAGCCCTCTCGTGGCCGGGTATTTATACTGGAGAACCATTGCAACCACTCCCTCCCCCAGTGACAAGCAAAAGCTGCCAGGTGGAGATGAATAACTGGTAGGATGGGTGAGTGGATGCCCCACATCCCTTGGAGACTTGAGCCTGTGTCTACATGGGCCCTCTTTAATCCGTTCCATTGGGCGGTCCTTTCCAGAACTTTTCCACATGGACAATTCATTTTAAAACTAAAGTTACAGCTAGATTGGTGGTAGTTAATTCTTGAAAATCAACTTGAGATACATTGACCCAAACTAATTTTCATCTACTTGAGGTTAAAAGTACACTGAACATAGTTTTAACTCAATTAAGTTAGGCTCACCATAGAAAATTGTAAGCTATTGTCTAAATAACCTCATAGTAATATAATGCATACACAAATTAAGCAGGCTACAATGCACTACCTAATGTATTTCACGTTATTAAGTTAATTTTTTAAATATGTTATTAAAACTATAATTGGAGAAGTGAAATGGTGTAGTATCACTTGTAAACATTCCTTAAATGACCAGCTACTTAACTGAATTTCAATGTTTTTTATGCAAAATGAAATTATGCTCTCAAGATGTACGTGCTCAGTAAAAGGATTTTCAACCTCAGGGTTCTGAAGTGGGGTATTTATAAAACTATAATGAACTATTTTTGTAACAATTGTGTTCCATATGAAATCCATATTGATTTCATGACCTTTTTCCATGAGGGATAGATGTACAGAATTTACACCATAAGTCCATGTGACTTGTACTGTCTGGGAATTAAATCCTATAATATTAAACGACCAATATGTTTGCTTTTTTTTCCTTCATAACAGCTCTAACGATCTTTGTGAAATTTGGTATACAAAGATTTTTTGATGCGAGGAATCCAATGTGCTGGGTCTAATCCTCCTAAATAATCGCAAAAGTGCAATATTCAAGTTACCTATTGTTCAAAAAAGGGTAAAAATCCTATAGCCAATAAAAAGAGTTTTAAGAAGACTCCTATAGCACTATTTCGGTCAACCGGTGACCATCAACAG
>LYUA01000020.1:448844-459608 GCA_002093875.1 Calopteryx splendens
TCGAAAACAAATAGAAAGAAATGTTATCTCCTGTTAAAACTCGTCCAAAGACAGATCCCATTAAAAATACTAGTGAGGTTAATCGAAAGGACCTGAAAATCCCCGTTGGACGGCGAAGAGGGTGGGTCTGTTCACGAAAGTTGAGAACATAGTTCGCCGGTAACATTTTCTCCTCCGTTTGCCGCGGGAATGCTGTGAAGCTTCATGCACCGACGACGTGTCAAAACGGTTGAACGAGGGGTAGATTCTCATTAAGCCCGTCTCTCATCTCATGGTAGCTCACTGATTTATTTGATGAGCTACAATTACGACTATGACCGGAGCGGAATCCGAGCCCGAGATGACTGAATTGGCTGGGGCTCCAGCAGTCGTCCCTCCCCGGCCGGCTTACGTTTAATATTGGACTTGTGTTGTGAAATTCACGTTACCCCGCGGACGTGAACTCTCAATTCTCAGCCGTTTCATTCTCATCGCTCTTCCTCTCGCTGTGTTTATTCGTTCTTCCGTGGCATGCCCCTTTCCTCAGCTTTCGTCATAAGGTTTGTCACTGGAGGACTTTCGATTCTTTTTTACTCCTCTTTTTATCCGTCATTGCCGTTGTCATTGGTCGTACTTAACTACATTTTGTACGGTGCTGCGGTTTGACTTCTTGTACCTTCTTCTTAAAACCTATGATGACTCTATGGGTAAATTGATAAGAGAAAAAGGGTTTCCAAGATAGAAATAAATTTCGCTCGGGGTTTTAATGATTTTTGAGGACATGAATCGAAACTATTGTTCACTCCGTCCTTCTAGATAATTACGATCACTTTTATCTTTTCTTTTTTTTGTTAGGTCCATATAGTGACACTGCGTAATTATTCTCGGGTAGAGTTGGTATGATGGTAGGTGCTGTTTGGTTTTCACCGGAAAGGTTGTAGAACTGATAAACCCTTTTAAATATTTAGGTATTTTGGTGACATGGGATGGTAGTTGTGAAAAAATGAGAAGCAGTATATCAATGAAAATTAATCGTTTGAGAAAGGAGAGTGTTTACTGCGAAGAGGATTCCAATAATATTGAGTGGGGTGTTTACTTCATTGTATGATTGTGAAACTTGGGTTAAGGAAGTGTTCAGTGTTTAATGCTCTTGTTAAACATTTCCATTGCGAGAATCACTGATAGCCGTTATTCTCCGTTTACAATTTTTGACCAAGTTCCGAAGATCTGAGCTACATTTTTTTAGTTTAAAAAAGATTTGCACCTTTTGTTTGAACAAATTGTATTGAGATTTTTTTATTATTTATGTATCGATATATAGCTTAATTTGCTGTGGTATTTACATTCTAAGTGCGGTGCATTCTTTTGAAAAGTGAGTTGCCGGTTCGGTTCTCGAATAATTTGTTTTTTTCCTGAAAACTTTTTTGTTTACTCTTCACACAAAACATTAGTGTTGATAAAATAACGTTAGAATTCGTGTTTCATTATTTATCTAGCCCGTGGCTGGATTCTTCGAATTGTGGACATGTGTAAATTAAAAATATGAAGCGTGCCTCGCGTGTTCACGCACAAGTAAGCGAAAAATCCACAGTGTAAAAATAATTCGCCTGAACCGGGACTCGATCCCTCGATTTCCGGCCGAGTGCTTGAGCCAGTTAAGCTACCCAGGCGTGCTCTTACACTGTGAATGTTTTAGAACTTTAATCGGAATAATATGTTCTTACGAGTCACCGTACATGTAATGTTACAAAGTGACCATCATCGTGCGCATAGCGCCACCATCCACGAGGATAAAGCAACGTTTTGAGCAATAAGGTGTTTAACCTTTTCAAAGAAACTGAGGGAAATGTCCCGACAGTGACTTGAACGGAGTTTCCCGCTGATTTGCATAAATATGCGAATAATCCACGATGTAATAATAATTCATCATTTTTACAATGTGGATGTTTCGCATATTTATGCACATCATCGGGTAACTCCGTTCAAGTCACTGTCGCTGCATTTCCCGCAATTTCCGTGTTCATGTACTTTCACCTTAACTGGCAACTCCTGACCTAAATTTTCTCGAGGTTCTTGAAAGAATTTTAGTGATGAATATTTCGAATTAAATAAATTTTATGATTGTGATATAACTAATCGAAGTTGTCTATCATAATCATTAAGGAGTCCCAAAATTTCGAGCCAGAAACCATTTACCCAAAAATATTATTTTAACTTGAAAAAGGTTACCTCAAAGCATTTTGCTAACCGTATCAGCAGGAACTGAATATATGTAAAGGGTAGTTAGATCGGGGGCAGTGGATGTCATGTTGCTTGACGCGTCCGTTTCAAGGTCGAGAGTCTGTGGTACAGAGTCCGCGATTCGCCAAGTCGGCGTGTTACGTTCATCCCTTCCAGTGTTCAAGTGATAATGTCAAGTGTCCAGTTGATCCCCAATGGAACAGTCTTGAGCTTGGTGCGTACCAAAGGGGGGGGGGCGGAGTGGACGGAAGTATTTTGACCCCGCTATCCTAGTACAACGAACTTATGCGACCCATGGCTAGTTGGCTCTCTGCTGCCGCTGCTGTTAAGTTTCTCGCCCTCCCTCCCTCCCACTTCCTTCTTACCTAACGCCGTGCCTCTCGACCTCCCCATCCACCCCCTTCCTCCCTCCCACGTCGTGTATCCCATTGCGTAATCCTGGCCCTCCGGGCTGTCCTATTTCGTGCGATGCCCCCACTTCAATATGCCTATCCTGATTCGGATGGTCCATCAACTCCGCGCGAGTTCTGCGACCCGGGAAAGCGAGAAGCGGACGGTACGTTTTTTTACGACGCTGCCAAAACATGAATCCGTTTGGGAGGTGGCCAAATTTTGAAGTACAACGGAGATGTACAGAGAGAGTACAGTGGAGATTTTGCTGACCGACGCTCAGACCATACTCAGCGCTATCGGTTGGGTGTGTGTGATTTGGCGCGCTTTTTCGTTGTTGCATGTTACGTTCAGTAACGTTGATGTAGGTATGCTCTTATTAGGTCAAAAGATGTGCAGGGCAGCGCACGCCGAGTGAAGCACAGCAGCGCTCAAATCAATGCGATCATCCCCTTGGTAATTTCTTAGAAAAGAGTGGAAACATGAATATACCTAGGCGAAGCCGTTCGATTATGGCCGTGAGAGATCGTCTCTTTCAGATTCCAAATATATTAATTCCGTCAGCGGGTGGAAGGTGCAATATCTTATGCAGTAACCGGTTCCACCGTATAGTCCAAACTTTCTACACCTCTCTTCGTCCTCATTTGGTTTTAACCCGATAAATTTGAACTTGTCGGTGTCCCTTGAATGGATGCTGTTTCATGTGCTTTTTTTTAAGGTGAATAACCGGTTGTCTGGCACGCTAAGAAGCGGGCTATTTATACCGTGTGTGTTATGTCTGGGAAGGGCAAAATATTTTGACAGCAGAAGAAAAATGCATTCGGGAAACGGCGAGTAGGTTGTGGAAAGAAGCTATTTGATATAATAACATAATTGATATAAAAAGATAATTGGTAGTTTTATAGATTCAAAATACCTGCCGATCTTGGCGATTTCAAAAGAGATTTTGAATACTTTTCATGTTTAGCGAAAAAAAGTGGAACATTTTCGTGTTAAACGAATTTTACTACTTGATCTAAGCTGCAACTTCCCGATTCAATATTGGTCTGTTAGTCCGAGAGCGCACTTTGCTCTGGGCTTTGGAGGATGAAACACACCGGCAAACCTCTTTCCTGCGTCAGGCTCTATGGTACTCGGCCTTAATGCGTCACATCTTCCCTAGCTATTTTTTTCTCTCTCTCTCTCTCGCCTTCCCACCCCTCACCCCCCTCATTCCACTTGTTCTGGGCGTGCTCCGGTCAGCGCTCCTGTTCCCGCCTCTGCCCCACACCTTTCCCCTTATCAATTCATTGATAATTCTGGGAATAGTGCTTGTTCTTCCGTCAGTCTTTGTGTTTACAGTTCCTATTTCGCTCTCGCAATGGGAGAAAGAATGTATGGGTTGAAAGGCTACATTCCGAATGCCTAGGGACCAATGATTGAGGGAACCGAGGAGGATGTAGAGTGTTTGGTCAAACATCAAAGAAGCACAACACACAACCTAAAAGTGTTCTACATAACATGCTATATGACTCCACCCTTCCCTCAGCCCAATTGTCGTACGGAGCTCGAAACATAAAACAGTATAATTAAAATCGTTGTGGTTTTTATCTATTTTCTATTCTAACTGTGATTGCCACGATGGTATTATTAGTGCCCTACCGAGCAAATATTCCAGTCACCAATTGCAGACAACTGTGTTCTAGCTATGTATATTTGCCACCAAACATGCTAAAAATCATGTTAAGCATGGCAATATGCCAATATATCACCGAATACAAAACTAGATTTCTGTGAGTGAAACCAAATTTGCGAAAAGGAGTTACTAGTTGTATTCCGCTAAGCAAATCTCATTGTTCTTCGTCATAAAGTATGAATTACTACGATCTATGTACTGTTCCTGAACCTGTCTATAGCAACCACTGACGGTTCTTGATAGGTGGTCGGATTGAGGCATCATAGCAGTTACATTGGGCGAACTGTAGGCTTGAAAACCCTTGTTTAACAAAATACGAGAACACAAGTGCCTATGAATGCTATTTCGCATGAAAGACAGGGAGATTGTCAATGGGGTGATTATTATTAAAACATATGCATATTTTAGAGCACATGTGAAGTGTACAAAATTATGAAATGGAATTGGTTAATGTTTTTGTCTTAGTGTCGGAACAATACAGTTTCCTATCTTTTCCTGTCTACAGACACCTCTTTTTCACTTTCCTTATCACACAGTTCGACCTTACGTCTCAAATGCGCCTTTTCACCCTTTATATGTTCGGTAAGTTTATGTGACCGACCGCGTTTACTGTGTTTCATCACGCCTGTTTTTTTTAAGGCGTAAAAATTTTGTTTTCTTCGTTTCAATGGAAAGGAATGACACTAAGGAACATGTTTGATTTTATTTAGTAGAAACAATCGTCCCGGGCGGGTCGGATCTGTGTACAGTGTAGCCACGGCATAAGGCCATCAGGTGTGTACATATTTCGTCTGTTAGCTTATGACAGGTGCATTTCGTGTGAAGGGTTACAATTTGGCCCTGTAGCGGTCTCGCTGACGGGTGGTCGTAACGTTAATATCATCGAGGCCGGCAGCAGATGAGCTTCCCCGCCATATTTATCTAGGGTGTAGTTGTTCGTATTGGTACACTTCATTTTGTATGGTTAGTAGAAGCAACACTGCCACTGCATGGCGACCTTGAATACCGTATGTAGAGTCCACTGCACTACATACGCCTGCTAATGACGTTATGTCGTAGTAGTGGCCACTATAGTGGCGCTTCTGAATACGGCTCCTAATGCCTTAATACTCCCGTGCCTGTAAAAAGTGGCCATTTTGCATGGTCGTCGTGTAACAGAGGTGGCCTCCAATACAGTTCCCACAGTACATGGAAAGCACAGAGGGTAAAAGGAGAGAGTAATGGAAGGTTGTCAAGTCATGCGTGGCGGAATAAACAAGTGCATATATTCATGTTATTGTAAATCGGCTGAATTGCAGTTAAGTGCCATAAAAATACCAAGTTTGAATTCATCAATTCGAAACAAGTTAAAAACAATAAACGAAATCTTATGAAAAGCCACTTTTATCTCTCAAACCTTTAATCGAAGCACTCGTGAAAGTGAGCTCACGGGCCCACCATTAAGAAATTCTTCTTCATTAGAGGGGTAGGCAATTATAATGCAAAAAGCACAGGAAAGGGGTAATTTCATATTAGATAGGCTACATTTTGGATGCGCGGGTCGTGTAATTGACTCATCGGAGAAAATGTTGGATAATTTCATTATCGTCAAAGCAGCTTCGCGGCATTTGTCCTTGTTCGAGAAAACGTCACGAGAAGAAAGTGTGTCGGTGTACTTGGAGGAACTAAAATGAGAGCCCCTCCATTCTCGAAGGTAGCTAAGACTTTTCAATGAGACACAGAGCACTCAAGAGTACATATAACCCCGAAGAAATCATTAGCCACACACACTAGTGAGGAGGGAAAGTTACTCGGAAATAGATTAAGAGGTAAGGTGCCGATACTAATTCAACAGTAGTACCTGGGAACAGTCTCTAGAGAAAGCCCGAGTACCGTTCACTGTACCTAGTTTGTCCGTTTTTTTAAGTTGAGAGAGTATCTAGGTAAAGTACTGCGGAAGCGATCGGGTGTTTGTACAGGTGGGGATCTTGTCCTCTTTCATGAGAAGAATGATTTAAATAGTTGAACAGGGATTGGATAGTTAATTATCAACGTCCTCGATATTAAATATGCGAAGAAAATATTTTATCCTAATATATTCGCAGAAATTCTGTAAAACTTGTGCATTGTAATTTTAATTTAATTAATATATATTTAAACAGGTCTGATGAAAAATACAATGCTCGTGGATATGAATAAATTTGTTCAGTCGTTAGAACTAAGATTTAAAAATTGATTAAAACCAAGTTTTAAAAACTCTGATCATAGTTTGCCAGGATGCCAGTTTGCCAGTTTGCTCGAATTGTCAGACTGCATTTTATTAAGCATGTTACATAATGAAGGATTGAGAGGCTCAGGCCTACGAACGTCCCCTAAAGGAACTCGCTGAAGTTTTTTCCATTCTGATGGATTCGTGAGCATGCGTCGTGATCACCCTAAATTCAAACGATGCCAAACATTAATCAAGTGAAATCTACAGTCGCACAGGAAGAGAGTCGACGCATGTGATTCCCAACTGACTGTGTGGAGCCAGAAGCTGTTTTTTTTTTAAAGGTTTCAGTTGCTCTGATACGAAGATAATGGAAGTTAGCGTCACACTTCAGTCAATCAACACAGTCCAATTCTCGGATATCGGCGAGTCCCGATTCGCTACTCAAATGTTCCGAAACTCTGATTTCTGCAGCTATTTTGATCGAAAGGTTCCTTTTGCGTGCACTAATCTGCATGGGTACGAGAAAATTGGGGGTCTGTATATCTCAATTCTATGATTAAAATCTGATGAAATTGACTCTCAGCAGTGCTGAGAAGGGAGAGAATGGATTTGCGATTAGGATCGGATTAATATTTTCCGTCCAGTTTTGTTGACGGCAAGGAGTAGTTATTAGTGTAAAATAGTTTGCCTTTTTCATGGATGTCTCAAAATTATCTTGTTATCTAATATTACTGATCTAAATGGATAACCGCGAACTAATAGTCAAATATAAATGGGCTAAGAATAATTAAGTTTGCTACAGCTCTAGGAGCCAACCCTCACGGATGAAAGAAAATTCAGTTTTTTGGCACACAATCTTTCTTTCAGTGGTCGCCAGACCGCGGCCGAAAGCATTGTATTGGCACTCGCATTTACTATAGCAATTTTTAGTTACCCGAGCTTCTCCACGTTGTGTACCCGTTGAACTTTTATCTGACCCTGAAGTTATTGCGAGCAAAATTATCGTTTATAGATAGATTAGATTAAAATCACCATTTTTATCAAAAATTCTCGAGTGACGACTAAAGCACACTCTTTATTATAAATTGACCGCATTGTGGACCGAAGCATCATCTCTTTCCATGATTGTTAATGTTCACGTTGTAGCCATGTGCGTGCGCACGTTATTTTTGTTTATTATCTAATCTCCAAGTGGATGCCTTCCTCAATCTGATCGCTTTCGATCGAAGATCTCTTGAATTTCATAACGACGGGGCGCTCTTGGAGTGTTTATCGCGATGAAATGTTCTCGGTTTACAACCGTCGCGATAACTCTCCTGAGAGGAGAGGGTTGTCGGGGAATGCCTTGGCGTCGAACTTTCGCTCCAGCGGTGGTGGTCCAGCCACCTGGATTATTCTTTGGTGTCGCACGCTGTAAGAATGGATGTCTGATGATGGGGGAGTAGATTCACGGTGACTTCCGGTCATTCTTCGGTAGGATTTGGTGCTCTGAGGGTTGCTCCCATTGGGTAGTCAATGTATTACATTTTTTGTTATCTTTCCTAAGTTTTGTAAAGGGCTATTATCATTCACTTAATTCATAGCCCGGTACTGAACCCTTATTTTTTAAATCGGTATTTCCCCAATGACTTCGGTTCTTTTGTCGCAGATTAATGTTCGCCAAGCTCAGTTGCAAGTGTTAAGTACCAAATAGTAGCAATTATATTTTCAACAGGCTTACGTTTTCGAGAGAATTGGGGTAATCTACTGAAAGCTAAGAATCAATTTATAATATATTATAGTTCGCATTTTATATATATTTTTGATAAAAATTAGTGGTCATTACAAGGTTTTGTAATGACCAAATCTAGTGACAGTTCCAATTTGTCGCAGGAAGAGAGGAGGAAACTTTTGAACCTGATTAAATGTTTGCGCTTTTTAGAGGATTGTTAATTGAAACTTTGGTTTTGAGTGACGTATCCCACGGGTGACCACCGGCAGTGCTTCCAAGAGCAAAGACGCTCTGTTCCTGGAGGCCGGCCCTGAATTCTGCCGCTCCAATCCCAGAGGTGTCCGTTCGCTCGGGTTACGTGGTGCGCCGGGGGGGAGGGGGTTGCGCGAGTCGGCAGTCGCGGTCAACGTGGTTGGGGGGAGTGGTTTGAGGAGAGCGTTTGATTTCGAAAGGAGGCCGGTTGGGAAGCGGGATGATGAACCCGAGTGGGGGAGGGAGTGATAGGGGTGAGGATGCTGTTTCTCGCTCCATCCACCGTAGGTACACTTGTGTTATTTTTCGCCTTCAAAGTTGTGCACTTGATTTTTTTCTCTCCGACGTATCATGCCTGCGGGTACGTGACCTTGCTCCTTGACCTGACGTTTCGACTGGGAAGACGCTACTGCCCTCACGTCGATCATAGATCAATGTGAAAAGGGGAATTGCATCGTCTTGACCGAGAGTGCAAACCTCTTCCGGGTGATAGGCTCTCGTTATTGGGAATGAAAGGCCTAAATATCGTGTTTGCTTCATTATAACTCCGTCATGTGTCGTAAACGAATATCGGATAAAAGTACTAAATAAAAATGTTCGTTGTATTCGGGTCGCTACGTTTTTTTGTATATAAAGCCTGGTTATTATTAGTTTTGTAGTTCGGAAGAATAAACTAAACACCGTACACAAGAATATATTCATTCTCATATATATGGAAACTTTTCGACGATATGTAAATAGTTATCGTTGTTTTGAACCGTGATTCTTAAACGGTAAATCCTAATCGTTTGGATTGACCGCATTGTATGTTAGAATTCCGGAGGATATGTCGGTGTTTGAAGAATACTCAATGCCTTCGGGTTTTCCTTTGCCTGTAGTTTGTGTTCGTTGTTTTTCCTGCTGTTTATTCCTGACGTTGGATCATCATAGAAAACTCATTCTTATCGAATTCGTTGTCAGCAAGAATTGTTTCTAGAGTTCATGCTGTGAGAAGTAATGTTGGATTTAAACGACATTTTTAGTGTGAACGGAAAGGAAGGTTATCGAAATCTTTTTCAATTCGGTAACAATGATTTCGTCCCGAGTTTTATTTAAATGCTTGAATAAAATTTAAGAATATGAAGTTACTTAAAAAGCTAATAGGAGAGATCCACCCGAGGTAACATCTCTCTTGTGTTCTTGCTATTCCGTGACCGAAATGCGCCATAAGACACTTCCGGCAAAGGGTATTTACAGTACTGCTTATGACATATTGAAGGTTTAACCTTCTTGTTAATGCCCTCCGAGAATTTATTTTTGGTCTTTTATTTCGTCGCTGGTTTATGGCGTCATCCAAGGCGACTTCGACTGCTCAACCAATTCACGGCTGTGTGATAATTAAGCTCAGAAGTTCAGCGGACTCTAAGGTAGGAGCCGAACAAGTTGAAAAGTTAGCGAGAGCAAGCGTACGAGTTATGTGATTTTTTTCTTTGCGTTTTACCAGTCTCCTTTGACCCCTTTTACGGTACTACTAATAGTCCAAGGAAAATTGCCTTTGAAGGTGGTTGAGAGTCAGTCGACTAGAGCCTGCCCTACACGGTTGAACGGTATACTTTTTGCATCCGCCAAGGGCTTAACACGGATCCTATTGCCTTCACTCGATAATGACGTTTATTGGAAGAGTTCATCTCTCTTAGCGGTTATACCAGACCATCTATTGCTACCGACGCTGTTTTCCGGGGCGTCTTCATCAGGTTCTTCAATTTGCCATAACCTGTTGCTTGCGCAGTTAAAGTAAATCATATGTTTTTTGTATTTTATATTGTTACGAGTGTAATTTTTCACCATGGTTGCCACGAAGTAACGTCTGAAGACGTTAATGTTATTTCTTAATATTTTTTAACGACCGAGATACTACAGTGAATGCGAAAATTAAGTGCATTTATTATTGTTTCAAAATTTCGAGGAATATTATGAGGATATTTTTAGATTAATGAATTTATTTTACGGATTAGGGAAAGAAATTATTTCTGGCTCGATACACGTTTTTGAGTTCTTACTTTTATCCAATATAATTATTAGGCTAATTTTACTGCGGATACCGAGGGGTGAACTACTGGCCCAAATACGGTATGCAGTGCTTTTCATACGTTATCAAGACTCCCTCTTCGAAAAATTCGTGGCTTTCAGTTTTTTTTTAATTGGTGAAAAAATTCTGAAAAACCTCGTAAAAAATGAAAATGATCGCGTTTTCGCGAGGGCCACGTTCCAAATCGCTCCTTGGATTTTTGGGAGTCCTGTGCGTAATAAAAGGAGTTTTCGCTCACCCCCCCCCCCTTTTGCGCG
>LYUA01000020.1:506105-529099 GCA_002093875.1 Calopteryx splendens
AAAGTATCGATACTCGGGAGAATCGAAAGTGTCCACCTGCAATCGACTCCCCGGCCTTCAGCCGTGTCAGTCGATCGGTGCAATCGCATACAGGGGGGCCGTTCACTCCGAGGCGTGGCCCTGCGAGTGACGAACGAGGGCGTGGAAGGAGTGGGTTAAGGAGTCGCCCGCTGCCCAAAAAACCCCCTTGGGGCGTGCATCGTTTTTTTCGCGTCATGACGCGTCACCGCGAATTTCCGCGATAAATGGAACAGAGGCCAGATTCTGGCGAATCGCGCAATCAGCAAGGCTGTGGTGTCCGAGGCGAAGGCGAGCTCGCACGCCCCAGTAGTTCGGTTCAAGGCCTAGTCCCCCGTGTTAGTCGCTTCCTTATAAAAAGTGGGATGCATGGAAATAAACATGGCCAATGGCAATCGTATTTGAAGGCGTGTGCATTGTGATGCGATGCGCATTACTGTCGATCAACAGATTTGTGAATACGTGGCGAGGTTAAACTCATGGATTCCGAGCTGCAATTGGAAAAAGGGAGTTATCTATTCAAGATGTCTTAAACCCATTCCGCTGTGCTTTTAACTACCGAACACGGTTGTACATCCCGATTAGGGCGAAGATGGTGGCCCTGACAGAGGCGGATGCAGGTTTTTTGTGAGGGAGGGTTAGGGGGGCACGACCCTGCGGCGTAACACTCGTGGTATATAAAAACTCCGCATAATATATTTTAGCTAAATGTTTTCTGTTGAATACCTTGACTATTATCCTTAATTAAATATTTATGAAGACAAGGATTTATGCTAGGAGGTGATGGAAAATGAAAGAATGGGTACGGAACCATTATAGTACAGAAGTTAAAATTCATTATTATGTTAAAATTTTGAATAAAAGAATTCGAGTATGAAAGCACATACGAGTAAATACTCGTATGCCGGCATTAATCAAAAGAATTTCGCAAAATGGTCTCCCAAAAAGTTACTTCAGAATTCAAAATGACAAAAAAGTTATGCTTTAAAACATTTTTGTTCTAGGACATTGAGAAGAAAATTTATTTTCTCTTCAACTTCTAAATCAAGATTTTTTCCCTTCCTTTCTTCTTTCGCTTTTCCCTTTCTTCCTTCGGAGTGTACCCCGGCGCCCCTCATATTTATCCCCCCCTGGCCCCTGATGGGTTCCTTAACGAAAGACCTCCGGGAACCCTCCAGGGTCGTCTTGACGTAGATTTAAAACCCCTTGTGGGAGGGTCGTCTTTTCACGGTTCAAAACACGAGTGGGTTAACTAAATTCAACTGAGTAAGAGTTCAGTTACTGTATGTGGTCTCCTCGGTTCTTTAGGTGCTTCTAACTAGTTTATCCGAGCGTCATTCTTTCCTGAGGCAATTAAAGAAAGGCGAAAGAAGCCCCACCTATCCGTAAACTATATGGTGTTCACCGAGTTATCCCGAATATTTTAGTAAAAAAATATTCTTTTAATTTTGCCTTTAAATGCAGCCATGGACAACCCTATGGCATAATGGACTGCACTTTAAAATGTATTAATTAATAAATAAGTGTCTGAAGAAATTTTCAATCGCAATTTCTTATTTTTATGTTAAGTGTTTAAGGATCGTATCGGACCCGTGAGATACCAAGTGCACTATTCTGTAAGGGTGGATCATTACCGTTTTATAGGAAGGTCATGTCGAGAGTTAAAAAGTTTGGGGTGCGCCTGGCATCGGCATTGGCTGTGGTGTTTTTTAAGTGCTCTCCGAATGCTCATCTTCCACCCATAATCCATTTTTTCTTGTCCTCTTTGAATTTCACCCAGCAGGTGCCTGTCACCCTCCAACATATGCAAAACTTCACCATTTGTCTTCCTCTCCGTCCAACATATTGCCTCCTTTCTTCTCCAATCCCACATCTCAAAATCGCCTAATCTTCACTCTCTCGCTTGCTTCAAATGCCAGGATTCAGCACCATACAGCGTTATGTTCCATATTAAAGTCTTTACTAATCTTTTCTTTGTGTATTTACTTTAGAGTGCGTGTATTCAGCTCAAGCCCCTTCTTGCAAATACTTCTTTAAATTCAAATGGAATTATTCTCCTACTATACGTTAACTATGCCTATTTTTCCTTATTCCCTTTGCTATTTTGATTTTTTAATTAGATTTCCTAATGTTTGAAAATACCTGTCATTAATTCTCTTTTCTTACAAGCTGGTATTTTAATGCAGAAATTTAGGTTGTGAAAATCGAATTCTTCAAACGCTGAATCACCAAAGGTCCTATGATCTTAAACTATACACAAATTGTAATAGAGAAAAACACGACAAACTTTATGGAGTATTAGGAGAACGGGCAAAGAATTAGCCAAGTGAAGAGGTTTCCCGAAAGTGAGAAACAAAATATTTTCATTTAATTGGCTTTGTTGGAGTATTAATGAAAACGGAATCTGTGTCTGTCTGGGAGCATTATCTCGTAGTATTTTTTGTGGCGGAGTCGAGCATCTTTTCACGTACACTTTTCGATAGTGATGATGAAATTCTCGAGGGATTTGTAGTAAGCCGTTTCTCTTAAGTTTGTGAAGGACGTAGGCTCATATGATTAAGTTCCACTTGAAACTCTTGCATAGTTTGTTTATGGTATCAGTTTGAATAGCAAACAGGACGATGCGCTCTCAAAAGAGATTTCTGTGTATGCTTAAATGCAACGTACCCGTCAACGGCAGATTGCCTGCGATTAGAATGATTGCAAAAGTCGTTGATGAGTTTGTAACTACGTAGTAAGTAAGGTTGTTTATGTTTACTTATGGATGTACTAAGGGTGTATATATATATTATCAAATGAAAATTAACCATATGTTTAAGATCTATTTCATTTCACTTTTTTACGCTATTGAAATATTAAAATAAATTTAATATTTATTGAAACATTAAGAATTTCTACAATTGACCATGTACATTTCAACTTCCGCAGGATCTAGAATTTGAAGATTTCTATCCTCTAATGCCGAAATGTTGTACCTAAATATAAAAACCCCAATATTTAATCTCGTATAGATGCATTCACGGTTATAACCATGAGATAATTCAATAGAAAATGTTATTCAACAGTAAAACATATAAAAGTGAAAAGTAGCATGGAAGAACCTCAAGCCCTACAAGCTAATCTTGTGGAGACTTCTACAACTGGGAAAACTAAATAGTATATGTATCTCATTTTGACTTTCTTTATCTTATGATTCCATCATTCAAAACATAAGGCATTACTATCCCTTAAATAGCGATGGAATGTGATGAATCGCTTTATTTTTCGCCTCTTCAATAAAAATGGGATACAGCCAAGATTTATTTCCCTGGGAATAATTCTCGGGCTGTACGGTTATATCCCCTCGCTAATTAAATTTACATAAAATCGCTTCCATTGAATTTATTCTTCAACGACGTTAGGAGCGTTTGGTGTTATTGAAATTATGCGAGTCCAACAAAGTGCATCGTAAACAGGATGACGCAATGGGGAGCATGGGCGTGGAAATCAAGGCTTTAGCGGACCCAATTCGTCACGTTCGAGTTATCGGGATCAGTCGGGGTTTTCCTTGGCCTTCGTTTGATTTGTTCGTCCACGATAAGTGGGAGCGGTTTATTCAAGCGTAGTAGAGTGCATGATTAAACAGAGCTTGGGCATTTGAAATATCTATTAAAAATCCTCTAAAGGCATTCCAAGACAGTGCGATAGGCTGGATGTCAGGAACCATTGTTGGAAACCATAGACAAAAATATGAATACCCTATATTCCCTCTTGTCCGACCTCGCTTTATCCTTGAGAATCTTTATCCGGGATTGGTTTCTTTAGACGGTGAATCATAAAAGTTATGCATAGAATTCTTATCTTTTATGCACCTAATTCTTGGGTCACGGGCTCTTTAAGAAGACAAACTTCGGGGAAATATATTGGCACATAAAAGGTTATGCTTCCTGTAAACCCTATGTTATTGCAGAACTAAGTGGAGATTGAAGTGAATACCGTACAGAGACCTTAACCTCTTAATTTAAAAGAAATGAATTTAGAGTATGCCAGCCAGCTGATTGCCGATATAACGCAAGATTCTAAAGGCGTAAATGACCAAGGATAATCAATTCGAAAGAATATCACATCCACAATCCCACAATCGCACATTATACTATAAAAACGTTTATATTTTTGATTAATTTTTCCATCTCTTGTGATGAAATAATTAACAAAGGCAATTAATATATTTAATCAATTCTACCATATTTAGATGTATTTGGGGAATAACCGGTTATTCGCTTATCCGAACAGGGGTATACTATAGTATTAGAGGCATAGGATTAGTATTAGACCCATAGTATTAGAGGCAGTCTTCTGTAGACGTAACTTCGATGGTTTGGAAACATATTGTTTTTCTAAGAAGATTATTCCGGTAAAAGATTGGAATATTAATTTAATTCGGCATTCATCATATCGACCTCAATTTTTCAATATATTAGTATCTTGAGGTAAGGTCCAAAAATTATAAAAATAAATTATATTCCGAAACGTTGGCCATCTTATCTACTTAAATTAAAAACCTGGAAACCTCAAGATACTAATATATTGAAATATTATTTTACCTTTCAATGGAGTATTTAATTTTTGGACCTTACCTCAAGATACTAATATATTGAAATATTAATTTACCTTTCAATGGAGTAAACATTTTCTTTTTGATATTAAAGTGAAAAGAAAAGAATGCCGTACTCGTTGAGTGTGCCAACAACTTTATATCATGCAGAGAAGGTAAACTTTAATCACTGATGTTTCCGTCATATAAACACTAATTATGGGCAGTGTATCCGTCAAAGGTTGATTTAAATGTTCCCTGAAAACTTTTACAAAACGTGAATGGTCTTCGAAAGAACTGAGCGCCTTTTAAGTACCACAGTCCACAAATACCACAATTCTTTATACAATTTCATCGTCTAGCTTCCTAAGCTTTTCATCTCCCTTCAAGGCATCTTAAATGCCTACTCTTTTCATTCCTTTGTCACGCATGCCTACAATTCTCTCTTATATCACGGGTTTAAGCGTCCTCTTAATGTATCCTCCATTCAGTTTATGTCTTCTTTGAATTTTCCTCAATGACTTTCTCTCTTCCACCACCACCAGCTCTAACACTTTTTCTTTCAAGAAAATGCGGGAAATGCCGCGACAGTAACTTTAGTCATGGCTTTTCCCACAGTTCCCGTAATTTCTCCTGAACCCTCCATATCCTTATCCATGTCGTATTCCTTTTCTATGTATTAGCATGCTGGCCTAATCTCACAATGCTTGTTTCCCCAGTGCATTATATACACTTTCCCTGGATGTATTTCGGTTCGATTACTGCATTTCATGTCCTATCTCTTATCTGTTTCACTTCCAGACTTTACCTTCTCATTTTTTTGCTGCACGTCCATTTCTGTCTCCATTTAATCGCATCACATTCTGTCACGTTTCCTTCGCCCCATTGGTTTCTCACCATAGATAATTATTGTCCATCAACTGCACATTCTTCTTCCCAGCTCCTCGTTCGCGTGCCTCCATATCCTATTCTCTTCCGGCTTCCCACCCATCACCCCTCTAATCCTCTAGACTCTTCAATCCTTTTCCCATTTACCATTCTCAAGCTTTCCTCTGCTGCTCGTGCTATTCTTTTCTTTTGAGATAATCCCACATTTACACTATTAATTTCAGTCAATGTTTAATCACAAGTTAAAATTTTATGAAACCATCGCTGTTATTCATTCTCTTTTATTGCGACCAAGTCTTCAACATTCCACTTTCGTGCCCGGCTTAATTTTTAATCCTCTTGAATGATCTATAAGTTTTCTTTCATACAGCATAAATTATTATCTGAACCTGCAATCCCCTTCGGGAAACTGAGCAAACCGTTGACGCTGTGCCTAAATCAACCAATCAAAGTTCACGGTAAAATAAATTTTTGCTTTTTACCGCGCATTAAAAAGTTTTTGGAAACCCTTCGTCATTGTCTGCCCACAACTTCGGGCGATTATTTGGCCGTTCCGGTGAGTAACTACTACCGGTCATTTTACTACCCACTACTACCGGTCATTTTACTGTAACAGAAACAATGGCGGGTGAATGAAAATGTAATTGTGTAAATTTTGTTTGCGTGAAAAAAGGAAACTTAAATTTAAACATAGTTAAAGATAGTTTTGTACAATAAATAGCATTAATATTGGTTAAAAGTTAAGTTTTTATGATATGCAGTTACTTGCGACGCATTTCAACATTTTTGCTCTTCGGGTTGCGACAGATGGAAAAAATCGGGAATAAACCGCTTACAACTTTCTACAAAGTTGGAATAGTTATGCTATTTCAGTTCTATGCGCCAACTGTATTTGTCGTATGCAGATGCACGCACTGACCACAGCTGAAAATACAAAAGAAAATTCCATTGAAGTAGTAGTTGTCACCAAGATCCGCTTCATTATTTCGTTCCTTGCATGATCAAATTTCATGTGGTGAAATACATATAGTCGTCAGTGGGATTGATTGCATGAGTTTGAATGCTAAAAAAGGAAACATAATAATGGATTGAAATATTTTATTCATTTTAAATACTTAAAAAAATAAACGTTTGAACTTTATTTAAAATTGTATTTTTTGATCGTTAATTTTAGAGTTTGGGATTTAAAAATTTCAATATAAGTCAATATAGTAGTTGAAATCGAGTTTTTCTAATGGAAATGTTTTTCTAATTCATTACCCTCAATGATATATCCTGATAATTTATTCCAACCGGTTCATTTGTCTTAAATTTTTTATCTTAGAAAATTGTAATATTCCGCTTCTCAATAAATTGATTGAACCGGCACATGTATTTACAACGAGTAAGCAAAGTTTGAAAACTTAGTTCTCGTCTCTCCCCTTGTTACAAAATTTTCGTCTCATCTTACCTCCGTCACAACTTTCTTCTAACTCGTTTTCTTTCCTTAGGACTTCGATAATAGGCCTACAAGTTTGGTACATAAGGGGAGTGAGGTGAAGAACGAGGCATTGGAAATATAAATATAGAGAAAACGAGAGGAGATAGAATTCCATTGCATAGTGTGACAAGGACGTCAATCTGACAACTGACGTGAGTCTGATAATGCAACCCATCCCAAATGACGTAGGCTAGTCGGTGAGGTCCGGTTCTCTCCGCTTCCCCCGCGGACTTTTAGTTGTGTCGCTTATTTGGAAATCCAAGATGGTACTCACTCTTTCTTCCTTCCCTCCATTTAAACACTGAGTTCATCTCTCAAAACTTATAACTTGCATACTCACCCCTATGCCACATAAAAGATAGTTGTGTAGGGAGCGCCATCCAACAGACCGACAGCAATAGAGAAAATCATATTTGTTGACAATCATGGAACCGCCAAAATGAATAAACTCTCCCTCGGACAACCTCCCTCCGGCGTATTCGTACGTTTAGTCGGTGGTCTTGAAATGTTTGGCATTTTTTTCATTGAACTAAAGCTGTATTTATTTTTGGGATTAAAATAGAAGTGGAGTTGAAGGCCATAGCTGGGTTCGATAGATCTCATGAGGGCTTAAAAAGTTCAGGGCCGCATTTTGAATTTAATTTCGAGTGCATGCTCTGTGAATTTCTGTGAATGCTCACGTCCACTTTATGGGATGCGTGTGAATGGAAATTGTATTTAGAAGCTGGCGTAATATTTTTTTATGTTTCAGCTTTTATGTCCGAAAATCAATTTATATTACTCACGAGATCATTACCGAAGAACGTTAATTTCCGAAGTTAATAGTTGAAATTTAAATTTGGGGATTAACAAAATCACATCGACTCTTCCTAATGAATTTTCGGCCACTATTTATGGTAGTACATAATATTAAACGAACTTGACGAAATATTACTCTTGGGGTGATTTTAAGGGGCACACCAGATCCTAATAGAACCGCAATGTCCAACTTTCGTGGAAGGTCTCTCTGCTCCTCCTTATTTTTCTTTCTTAGTGTGCGGGAGTTTCCTTTCGATAACCGATGAGCTCATGGAAATACCCCTCTGGGGAACAGGGCGATGCGTCTCGAATGAGAGCTGTGTGATGCGGGTTTTCCTATCAGAGAAAATCTTATTTATTTAGTAGATTACATTTATTGTCTATGTGATATTCTAGTAAGTAATTGAAAAAATGTAAAATTTGACTTTTGATAAAGAAAATATGTCCTAGAAGACAGTTTTGTGAATCGTTTGTTTTCCTTTGGTGATAACTTACAGGGGTTTGATCTTTTCCAGGGTGGTAGTTCAATGGGTAGGACGTTAAGTTAGGACACCGGAGGGCCCGGGTTCAAATCCAAGGTGACAGCGGGAAGGAAATGTGCCGAGAATACAGTATTGAAAGTAGTGAAAACTTGGTTGGCTGTGGTCACCCCTGGCTTCACCCAAACTGCGTGGTTTTCCGGGTGCCAGATCTTCCTGGGAAGCCTCAGGTGGCACAGGGAATGGAACTGGCCCCCCCTGATTACCCTTTTGATGAGTGCATTTCACACGTCGTGTAGAGCCTTTGCAGCGAGGTGATCTCTACCTCCGGGTTGATTACCGCGGCTTGGTTTCCTGATCAATTATTCGAGGGGGATTATACCCTGAGCGGCTCGAGGCCCTCTCGGGTCGCCTGCTTCGTATCTTCCGCCGCTCCTCGTGATCGGGACCAGTCGCTTCCCGCCACTTCACCGTTGTTTTCGAGCTAATTGACCCGTATCGTGTGAGCTGCACCTCTCTTCACCCATGCACCGATGAAGGGCAACCCCGGGGCGAAGCGACCTCCCTCCGAGGAAGCCTCGCCTTTTCATCCCACGAGGCCATCTTTATCGGCGGGCGTGTCGCGGGTGAGCGTAGAGGAAGGCGTTTCGGAAGGAACGGGGACGGAAGGGGGAGAAGGAAGTGGGGGGGAGGGATGGAGGGAGGGAGGGNGGGGGGGAGGGATGGAGGGAGGGAGGCGGGGGAAGGAGGTGGCCCTTTTATTGGTCTCCCCGGATCCCTCGAGATCATCACAGCACACCAAGCCACCGGGGCAGCCTCTTTTCTCTCCTCCTCCGCTCGGCTCCAAACGCAGATCCTCTCGAGAGATGGCCGATTCCGACGCGGAGGCCGGTTCGCCGCTGATCCCTTGCGTCTCGCAGCTGCCGCTCACACTGGAGGGCGTCAGGGCGTACGCCGCGGATCCCTTCTGGCGACGCATCCGGACGGCTATCCTCCTCGCCCTGTTTGCGCTCTGGGTGTCCCTCCTGGCCGCGGCCGCGGTGGGGGCCACCACCCCCTGCCGGCCCCTGACGAGGGCCCGGAGGGACGCTGTCGACGGGCTCGTGTACAGGGTGGAGGCGGGTGCCTTCTGTTGCGACGACTCCGGAAAGGGAGACTTGAAAGGTAGGTGATCGGAGAAATCGATGGGCGAGAGGTGTCATAATTTCGAAAAAACATCGATGCATAACGCGTATCGGGACATTTTTGCCATTTGGAAGGACATGAATAAGTAATTTTTGATTGTCGAAATATTTATGTCTATAAATCTTCCGATGCATTAAATGGCAAATATGATTAAGTATTCATTCATATCTGTCATTCGATACATTGGAAGATTTATCGATATAAAAGTTTCGATGCATTGTTTAGGGGATGAACTGTGAAACTTTCCGAGCAGAGCTTTGTGGTAGTCAAACCACAGGTGGCACATATTACCCTGATGTGTGCTACATGAAAAGGTGTAGCTTGTTGAATAGAATGGAGAATACTGATAAATAAAAGCACTTTTCCACAAAAATAATTTAATGCGTACTACGCGCGTTTCGGCTTACTTAGCCATCAACTCTGTTGAGAGTTGATGTCTAAGTAAGCCGAAACGCGCGTCGTACGCATTAAATTCTTTTAGTGGAAAAGNNNNTTTTATTTATCAGTATGGATTCCTTCCACCATATCAGGCCTAAATTTGTGAACTTTAGAATGGAGAATGTAAAACGAACTATATATTAAAATGGAAAAGGAGACAAAATAAAAATGTCTGAGTATGATTAGGGAACACTGAAAGTAGTTGGAAGAAATTTGAAAAAGGGGGGATAAATGGATAGGCAGGGCACATAGAGAGTGACAATGGAATGTTGAAGACTGTGATATATAGAGGGGAGATTAGAGGATAAGCTAAGTAGAGTGGAAAAGATTAGCAATGTTGGACGGAATGATGGGAGATAGAAAGTGTGTGGAGTTGATGACATGTTTGGTGTATTGCAAACGAGTATGATATTTAGTGTTGTATTTTTAGAAATTTGTAGAGCCATAGTAATAATTTTTCTGGGTTCATTAAAATTTTAATTACGATCGGTAGACTAATACTAATAAAAATACCTACTCAAAGCTGATAGAACGAGGTGACTATCTCTCAGCAAACTAACCAACATTCAGCTTAACTCCTGTTTTATGATTTAAACGTGAGCAGTTCAAAATATGAGTCCCCTTACGTGCGTCATTGTTGTCTTTTCTGTTTTTTTTTCTTAGATAGGGCCGTGTGAGAATAGACTTCGTGCGCAAATGACGTCATACCGACTTTGGTTTCTTTTGACCCTCCATTCCCCCCGCCAGTTCACGCTTAATCAAGGAAATTCTACCCCTTTAATGACGTTTTTTAAATATTATTTTTCGTCAAAACCTGTGCTAAACGTCAAACTAAGGGTATAATAGTACTGAAAATGTATGGAAATCTGATGTATGTATAGTGTCGAATATCAGGCCGTACGTAACGGATTTCTTGTCTATTCGAGGTAAATCAATGGGGGTGATTCAATAAGTCGCACTTTATTTGCACAATTTTTCTCGAAAACAGTGACGTAACTGATGCCTGAGCCCCTGTGATTTCAGACAAATATTTCGACACGTATAATTCTTGTAATAGAGACATTTCTCTCAAAGAATTGTTGTTCCAATTTAGCGCTGAAGGTTTATATCTATCCTGATACAATTGTTAAAACCAATCATATAGGTGATTATCAATTTGAAACTTCATTGCGAAGCAATTAAATGGGGAAGGACATGGTTTTATTGCAAGATAAAATTTAATTATTTGTTATTACCGTTCATTTGACTGATTGTTAAGGGCACGAATTAACCGGTATTATTAAATATTGTTGTTTTAAAAACTCCGGTTCATTTTTGGGTCAAACCGCAGGCATTTTCCGGGCAATCAAACGTTGCCTGTGGTTGTGGTGAATGAAAGGCTACCTGCGGACAACGACAAAGCAATAAGGGAATTTTGTTTCACCCGTCTACGCCAAAGCAAGAATATGAACCACTAATATAGATACTTACATGATATTTGTAAGTTTCATTGACACGCCATTGACAGGAAGAGTAGTAGATAACATAGGCTGAATATATTCTCAATACTGAATATCCCGGGTTTAATCCATCTCTAAAATTCTTATTATGGGCATTATTTAAGTTTCAGCAATGTGCAAACATTATTCAAGAATTTTACGTCTAATGAGAGATTTCTATTATCGAACGAGTATTCATCACATGTGTCGGGATTTCGTAATTTTAATTTCGAGTGGCTTTCCCCTCATATTGCAGCCTCATTTATTTCCACTTGACCTATTCCTGTTACTGGGTTTGTTGATGATGAAACCATTGCCATAACCTTCAAATAGTTTATAGATTGATTGTGACATGATTTGCAGTAGCTTTTTATGTAACTGTCTTGAAATTAAATACCACCATCACTTGAAATTCCAAATCTAGGGATTAAAATAATTGCATCCTAGCTAAGAAACTATGAGCTAAAATTTTATTAGGAAAACGCCGCTTAGTATTTCCATCCAAAATCCTAACTCATACATATCCATTTCCTCACCTCCAATCTCAACATATTACCTACCACCAAATGTAAGAATGCCACATTTGACGTCTCAACAACAACCATGGAATCCAAATGTATCCGATAGATTATGACCTTTAATTTCTTCGTAATAAATAAAACGAACTTCACTTATTTATCGATATGCTATAATTTAAAGGTGATATTTTTGGCTTGATTACGTAATTTGTCTAATTTAGCGTTGGGCACACTTGGGCTACGTACATTTTTCATAGTTATCTAAGCGAATTATCAACGTGAATCCCACTTTTCTCACGACGCATTAAAGAGATGAGTGGGTTCTATTGAACGATGATTGAATTGATGAAAAGGCGTCACCTTCAGCACTTGTTTACTTTGGGCTCGCAAGTGCCGATGGGTCCTTCGATTTCACATTCATCACACAAGGGATTTTCGACCTCATGAACCCAATGTCCGGTGCGTTTCCTCTCGCCGAGTTCAATAAAGGTCGCTCGTCGTTTCACTTCCTCGGTTCTCCTGCTCTCAAGGACGCCTGAGGCACAGATGAGTCCTTATATTATCACTCGGAAAGTGTTTGAGACTTGACCTTCCTCAAAAGGAAGCGCGGAGAAACTGCCCGACTGACCGTGACCCAGCGCTGGAAGGCAGAGCCGGTTTGATTCGTCATAATCCCGGTCCATTTCTCTTCCGGTCGGCTTTATATTTCGAGATTGTGGCGGTTTTTTTTGTTTGTCTTTACGCAAGTGGTAGCTCTCTGTGCATTAGAACAGGACACTCCCTCTTACCCAGCCATTGAGAGGTTTGATCTCTGGTCGGACAATTGAATGGCCCGTTAGTCCGAAATCACATTCAAAATATGCTTTCTGTGCCATGGATTGAGTAAAAATATTTTTTGCTGTTCATAATATATTTTATTACAAATGAAAGGGGCATTGATAAAAAATTATTTTATTGTATAATTTGCGGCAATTTATTTTTAGAATTTGTCCATAATACATAAATAAGCAAATTAAAATATAATTATGCAAACACACAGAGTTTTTGACCATGATAAGTGAAAAATAAGCGAGCAATTAGAATGACTGGTAGGTAAATTCAGCAGCAAAATTAAAACTTCTGTTCATTCCATTTACATTGCTCCTTTATGAATTTATAAATTGCTTTGTTTTCTTTTTAGGGCTTGTAACAAAACTTGACTACCTTGCTGAGCTTGGTGTGGACATTGTGTGGTTGTCATCAATATACAAATCTCCGAATAAGCATCTTGGATATGGTGTTGAGGACTTCCAGGCAGTAGATCCAGATTTGGGAACATTGGAAAATTTCAAGGAATTAGTCTCTGAAATGAAAAAAAGAGGTAATTTTCTATGTTTAAGTGGAAATTTCAACAATTGATTTTTTATGCAATATTTTCATAAAATCAGGTGCATAATTTGCGAGAGCACAATAGTGAAAGTAATGCAAAATGCATTGAAGATAAGAAAAGATTATAATCACCTATTAGACAGTTTTTTTACCTATTTGATAGGTTGGCTAAAATTTAGCAAACCATTAATAGTGTTAATTGCCTTTATCAAAAATTGCATACTAAATAGTATTCTCATCTACAATTTATGAGTTGAGCAATACTGGTACATCTTAAAACTGAACCTCATGGATACATTTTCAGAACTACAATTAAAATCTACATTATTTTTAATGAGATCGTTGAATGACAGAAAATGCTGATGTTATTTTTTTTATTAATTTCAGGTCTTAAACTGGTGATTGACTTAGTGCCTAATCATACCAGTAACAAGCACATCTGGTTTCAGAAATCCATCGATCATATTGACCCTTACACTAATTATTATATCTGGAAGGCTCCTAGTAAATTTGATGCTGAAGGAAAACCAATTCCTCCAAATAATTGGGTGAGATATAATTTCTATAATCATCAAGCTTAGAATGAATCAACCTTCAATTAAAATAGGCATAATAAGGAAATGATTTAATTTCTCATTAAATTATACATTAAATGGAGTTATAAACATGGGTATAGTTTTAAAAAATGGATGGTCAGCACTTATGTGTAAAAAACCATTAGACTCAACTAAAGTGTGCATGCAGATTTTTCAATCTCCATTTGGAAAAACTAATAGTTACACCACTCTGCTCTTCTTTTCTCCATGTACCATCCAAATCTACAAAACTTTGTTGGACAATTATTGTGGCAATATTGACAGTAGGTGTAACCCATTCAACCATCATTGGCTGCTATTATTGGTCCATTGTCAATGTGATCGCCCTTTTTTCTGGTCATTAGTGCTCAATGATTTCTTTTATACCCAATTCTGAATAAATAAATGTGCAGAAATCATCAATGCATCCCATCATACGATTAATATGATTATTTTTATGATAGGCAAGCAAAACTGGTGGTTCTGCTTGGGAATATAATGTTCAAAGGAAGGAATATTACCTACATCAGTTTTCCAGTGAGCAACCTGATTTAAACTTCCACAGTGAGAAAGTACTTGAGGAAATCCTGGTAAGTTATATTTATGTGGAAACTCTATTGCTTACATTCTTTTACTTAAAAGTAGAAAAATCCTGCTCTGGTCTAATTGAAAGTCTTTAATCATGTGTTAAAATTTAAATGCTATTTCAATCCATGTTACCAGAGACTAATATATTATTGAAAAATGCCAGATAAAAATTTGAATTTCTCCTTGAATACCATTACATTCAAATTACACAATTGAAGGTCATACAATTTCAATGATCTGCAGTATCAGTCACCATCTACAATTTAACTGCAGAGTATGACCCAGTGAATCACTGGGTACACCCATGCAACCCATTTCTTCTTAATTGCAAATGACTCCAGAATTGGATGCTTACTGCAACAACGCTAAAATTCTCTTCACATACCTCAGGAATACATATTTTTGACTTTGGTTGCATATTTTGGGAGGACTTACTATACACATTGTTTTTTCTCCATCACATGCCTCTTTACTGGAAGTCACTTCAGTTTTCTCTTTACCATAATAATCTGTTGCCTGTGTGATGTTTTTAAAATTAAATGTAGCTAGAATTAATCTTTTTATTGTATGAGTTACAAGAAATTCCAAAATTTTCACGTTGAAATTTTTTAATTTCTTGTATTCAATAATTAATACATTTTTATAATCATTCCAGGATATATTCACATTTTGGCTTGACCTTGGCGTAGATGGATTCTCTCTGGATACAATTCCACATCTCTATGAAGATGTGCAGTTAAGAGATGAGCCTTCAATAGACCAAGAGCATCAGTTAACAGGAATCAATAACTCATATGACTCCCTAGACCATATTTATACACATGGACTTCCAGAAAATTTGGAACTCTTGCAAGCCTTTAGGGATTATATTGAGAAATACTCAAATAGGTCAGATGGAATGCCCAGGTTAGTGAATTATCATCCTTTACTCAAGAAACAAGAAAAAAACTGTGTGTCTAATCAGTGTATGTCTAATCTAACCTAAGTCTAATGAATGTAATTACAAGTCAAGATTTCTTACTATGAAAATGCTGTGGACTGAATTAAATGATAGACATTCATGGCTAAATTTACTTTAATTTGCAGGATTCTAATGGCTGGTATTCATGATACTATGAAAGAAGCAGCAAAGTATTATGGTAATGCATCCAAACCTCTGGTAGATTTGATTTACAATTTCCTACTGATCACTCATATAAATTCATCATCTTCTGCACATGATGTAATGAATGCCATCTCCACATGGTTGGGAAACATACCCCATGGAATGAACGCCAACTGGGTGGTAAGCATATCCTCTTCATGTGGTTGTATTGCATGCTTCCTAACTAAATGCATTTCTTTAACTACTTCTTTATATCCCAAAAAATTCATTTTTCTAATACTAACTCAGGGTAATATAATTTTATTTATATGGTCCTCTTCATTTGCAGATTGGAAATTATGGTCAAAAGAGAGTTGCAGACAGACTTGGTTCCAATATGGTGGATGGAATGAATATGATAGCATTATTACTTCCTGGAATAGCTATAACATACTATGGTGAAGAAATCGGCATGGAAGACCCTCTGACAGTAGAGAATAGCACATTTATTCCCTCTCCTTCCATCAGAGGGGAAAATAATCATTATGAAAAATCTACACTTAAAATTTCACCACCATCTCCAATGCAATGGGATACAAGTAGGAATTCAGGTATGCATGAAACATCGATAATCATAATTTAAGGTTATTTCATAAACTTGTAATATCTACATTATGATTGAATTTTTGGATTCCAAATTTGATTTCTCAGAAACAGTTATCATAAAGAAAAAAATAAATTTGTACCTCTGATTTTAAATATTCATATTCTTGGGATATTTTTCACAAGGGGTGAAATAAGTTTGGGATATATTCTTTGTTTTTTAATTGGATATTACTATTTTTGTGGATCACCCACAGTGTAATTTCCTAGTAGAATGAGATTTTTTGAATACTCTATCAGAAGAGAATTCAGCTAGACAACACTATTGTCATGATTAAAATATCTAAATTGTGTAAAAAAATTACATATCCTAAAATTAGGATGTTGTAAACAATTAAATACATATTGATATCGTGATAATTCAATCCAAATGACTTGATGAAAATATAATATTTTTAGGAGGAATTGAAATGAATTTTAAGTCTATCAGTCAGTCAATTATGTATACTGGAACTACATTGGCATGACATAGTAGAAAATTAGATAATAGATCTGTTTAAGTAATAGGCTGGGGTCCCAGCCATCTAGGAAGTAAGGAATATGTGGAAAAATTAAAGCTGGTCAAGTACTTTAATAATTGATCATTTTACGTATACTACTAGTTCAGTAATTGTACTACATTCCTATTTAATAAAATACATAAAGATATTAACTGAAAGACATCTGTGTCAAAACAGTGCCTTATACACAAGATATCAAAAGGGCATGTGGAAGGGGATGTTAGTTAGTTCACCAGCCATAAAAGATCTTTAAAAGAAAAAAAATAGTTAAGAGACTCTTTTAGCAATGGATGAAAAAGCCTTATTATGTCCTTCTTGTAGTCCTCTAATAATTTTGGCTTAGAATATTCACATTAGATTATTTTATTTTTTCCTTGCCTTCTCTCTCCATCTTATACTGACCATTTTTTATTTGAAAACTTGATAGCACATTCATAACTAAAAATTAATTGACTCTCTACTATCCCCTCAGGATTTTCTTATTCCAATGACACACAAGTTCTGGATAATAAAAACTACTCCTTAAGGAATGTTAAATCTCAAGAAGTCGGAGATAGTCATCTGAATGTGTACAAACAATTATCCAAGGCTAGGGAAGAGCCTGCAATAAAATTTGGGCATCTGGAAATGAAAGTACTCAATGGTTCCGTCTTTGCCTTTACAAGGTAAGCTATGATTTTTTTCCTCAAACCACTGTGAATATTATCCCAAAGTTTGTGAGTTCTTAAGTTCTAAAAGTTTTTAATAAATCTGATGGTTTGGCCCTTGGAAAATGGATGGCCAGTCAGTCCTGGATTGTAAGTATTGCAAATAGGCAGATAGAGTAATAATAGTCAATGGCAGATATGAAGAAAATATATTTGACTTCACAATCCCTCATCTAGTGTAAAATGAAACTGATAAAAATGAAAATATGTTTGGCACCGATTATTAATGAATTGATAACTTGACCTATTAAAATCTGGAATGTACTTTTCTCTAAAATCATTACATTCCTTTGTAATGATTTCATGTATTGAAAATGCTCAAAATAGATGTAGTTAGACATTACTACATAAATGCATGTACCAAAACCACCATGTATACAGTTCAGTTCAATTTAAAATGATCACATATTTGACCATAAATGCAGTGCAATATATACAATTTAATCAATAATGTTAATGTCACAATAAGATCCCTCTCTTCCTTCAGGACATGTATTCCAAAATAATGATTTTGAATCTAATTCTGAAAAATTACAAAATGTTATTTCAATTCCTGTAAAACCTAAATACATATACTGAGATGGTATGAATAGGTTAATAATGGTATTTGATAAATATTCAATTGTGTAAAATCATCTTTATAGGCATGAACCAGGGTTCCCTCAGTTTTTGGTGGCTGTGAACTGGAGTGATGATAATGTGCAAGTGGATTTTGGAGTATTTGATAATGTGAGTGAAAGAGCCATGGTGTATGTGCAGAGCTCTGAATCATCAAGAAGGAATCCAAATGTTAAGTAAGTGAGATGTAAATTTAATTTGAAACATAAGCATTATAAGAGTTAATTGATATCTATGAGGCCCAATATTCATTAACAATGAGAAATTCAAACATTAGTTCTCTTGCCTTTTCACATATATAATTTGGCTGTGGTGATAAGTTTACTGGAATAATATATCATCACAGTAATCAACCTGAAGGTCAGTTTGGTAGGTGAGGGTAGAGGTCACTCAGTACTAAGCCCAATGGCGTGTTTATTCACACATCAGGGTAGGGGTGCAAGTTTCTTTCCCTGTACCGCTTGTAATTTCGCAGGATGACCTGGTACCCAAAAAGTGGTACACAGCTTGCATGAAGCTTTGGGTGCCAAGAGGCATCACCGAGAATCAAACCCGGGTCCTCCAGTCAGTTTCCCATTGGTCTAACCACAGGACTACCACACTCGTATGGATTAATATAAATTACTACTAAAAGGAAGGAAAAGATTGAACTACTACATTAATACTGGCATGATTTATGTTCAACAGACACATAGCTTGAATTTTGTAAGAATATTTTATCCACTTTAATAACACACTTTCTTTTGCTCTTATGAAAAACATTTACCATAATTAAATATTATGGTTCGTAACATCCATATGAAAGTCTCTATTTTGTACTGTCTTCCAAACCTGATGTATTTTTTCATGTTCATGTGATAGAAGTATATAATGAGAAGAGCTAAAAATAAGAAAAAAATATTTTGTTCATCTCCTACTTTCTCTGCTCAAATAGGTGTGCATTCTAGGTATGTGAGTGTTTGCCTCATTTGCTCCAATAAAATTTTCTGATACTGGGTTGCAATAATTTTTGAACATAAAATAATGTGGGGATATGCAATTTAATACTTGCATGTCTTAAAGGAAAAAGAGACTTTTCAATATGTTTTCTTATTTTTTAGGGATATTCATGCTGTTGTTATGGAGCCAAAGGAGGGGTTGGTGCTTATTTTCGAGCCAAGAGACTCTTAAATGTTGAACCAAAAAATAGTTATTAATGTACATAAGTAATTGTTGAATCAACATTGTGATATCCATAATTTATTAATTCTTATTTAATGTATTCATCATTGTAAATAGCCATTTAAGAGTTCACTAATGTTTATGATAATTAATAAATAAATTTAATAGCAATACGTTTTTCATTAATTTACCTTACTGTGAATTAAATTGTCCCAAAAAGCACTTACATGCCATTACATCTTTTACAAATTAATTAATTTCAACTTACCGATACCATGCAGTACTTTATTTGATAGCTTCTCTCCATGTGCATGCTTAAAAGTGAATATCATAAAGTAACGTATTCCTCTCTCCACGTCCAAATGTTTTGTATCAGTGTACTCCAATATTTCTTCTATCCGCTATTGTGTGAATTCACTTGAAAAATTAATTGCGATTAAAAATATTTGGACCTGGATGAAGCAATAGCTGGTAATGTATGGGAATTACATTAACCATCCTCCTTCAATATTTAATAAGACGATTTTGTAATCGGTTTACACAAATGACTGGTGGGTGGGAACAATATATTTTCTCATGATGAACTACCAACATTTATGAACTGGCATATGCATCGCTAGAAATAATTAATTTATAAAAAATTGCTTCACATCCATACTTTAAATTCGTCTACTTTGATTAAGTATTTTTGAGACAGTGATTATTTTATTAATGAACCAATATTTGAAGAAAGACATGGTATTCCGGAGGATTAAGAGTTCAGTTCTCAGATTCAAATCCAGGTGATGCGTTGAGACATTCCCACGTTTAACACAGTGTAATTTTCTGGGTATTCACTCTCTACGGGAGACTGCAGGCTGCACATGGAAAGCACTGCCCTCTCCTTATTGTCTGCAATATGTTAATTTTACAATTCTATACTAAATTCGCTCCTGTCCTTACCAGATAAACCAACACTTTGAGTAGATTACCGAGCTTGGGTAAAATATTTCCTTCACCTTGTTCAACATAAAATTCTAGGGTATTACTGTACGTTCAAATTGATTCCATTACCCTCTGAAAAAAAAGCTTTCTCTTGAAAGAGAATTAACTTCAGAATAGATAACACTAACTTCGAATTTCAACGGAGATATCCCGAAGGTCATTCTTTTCGCTTAGACAACTCGATCCTATTAAGCGGAGGCATTGGAAGCAGCTTGTTCGCGATGTCCTGGCCGGTGAGGTCACATGAAAGGGGAAATAAGTGCAGGAGGGGGAAAGTTTGATGGGTCGCTATGCTTAAGCTGCGAGGCTGACATGCGCATGGACTGATTTTGTTTTGAGCGAGTCCAAGTTGCCGTGTTTACGAGTTCATCCTCATTCTGACTCGAAAAACCAACTGGCCTTGGCCGCGTGAGGCTGGAAGTGAAAGTAAGACCAACCACCATGAGGTTTGCCTCAAATGCGATCATAGTCCAAATCGCCAATTCTCAGAGGCATAAAGATCATCTGGCATTGCGTGGAGTTGATGAACCCTAGTTATACGATACTAAAATGTAACTGTGCTTTCAATTTTGTCAGCAAGGTCATTGAGAAGAATGTGATTCGTCACTTCGACGCGGAAGCTACTTGAAAATGTAGACCTTTGCTATATAGTGAACGGACTTTCAATGTAATGGGCGCTAATGAAAATATTCGTCTCCATTATGTCTTAGAGTTTATGATAAAAGTTTTTTTTTGTTTTAAAGTTGGGCCGTATTAACAGGAAGATGATAGGAGGAAATGAATGAGCTCTTTTCTTAATCATACGGTAGTGACCTTCCATCAACATTATCCATCAACCAAAAGGCAGTGCCTTACGAATCTTCTCCTTGGTTTGAAATGCAATGGGGCAGTTATTTGCATTCGAGTTGCGGATTAAATTCACAGAACAATACCAGTCGAAGAACCCCACCCAGATGAATTCATGATTCAAGGTATGTTTTTTTCAGGTTTTCCATCTTGTGACTATTAAAATATTTTATTCTTTTTTAAATTGTGTGCATTACGTTTTATCGTATCTGATTATATCGTCTCTTCTACATTCATCCCTCCATGTGGGAATAATATTTGTACCAACTGACACCAGCTCTGTAGTTTTGATCTTTGATAATCTAAGTTGCCCGATTCCGGAAGGACAACGGACTCGCAGCCTAACCTGAAGGTCATGGCCTTGGTGTCCGTCTCGGGCGTGGACACAACGGTGTCGTAAAATGGGATTTAGGAGAAGTTGATGGCCATATAATTTCATCTGAGGCTGCGTAGTAACATGATGGGTAGTTTTTGGCTATTGATCCGAGGGTCTCAGGTTCAAATCCTGAATTAGAACACCTTTGGGAAACTCCCTTTAAATAGCAAGCGGTGCGGTTATCTCGATACTGGGATATTACGGAAAATTGCAGGTGGCGCAGGGGAAGGAATTTCCCACGTGTTATCCTGAATGCGCGACTTTCAATCGCAGTAAGGCTAGGCATTTCGGGGAGAGCTCTACGTTCAACTACCGACGCCAGCTTTCTGGTTAAATACTGCGATGAGGAGCTGGGCCTTAGCTGTGGGAGCATCTTAAAAAATGACTAGGTATTTAAGTATCTATTTTTAAAACCATGATACGGTCAGCGTCGTGGGTATTTGCACGCCTGCTAAGGGTTCCCAGCGCCCAAGCTCGGGGCGGAGCCCGTACCTACAAACATTACTTAAAAAAAAGTTAAATGCAAGAGAGGGTCATAATTTTGCCTAAAATAAAGACGTCATTATTATTTTCATAAGTGAAATACGGTATATATTTAAGATGTCAGTTCGCTTCGCCTTCCTTTTTATTTTTTATAAATATTGATTCGTTCGTATGTTTACATATCGTTATATATGTAGGTGTTTGATTGGGATTTTGCGAGAAAGATAAAACGAAGAACTGGAAAATGTTTTGTTTGAGAATGAGACATTTGAAGCTTTCTTATCAGAATTAAAGAACCGGTTAGATGTTGGATACATGAACTCACAAAAAGTGACAGTTTACCGTTGGTGATTTTACCACTTCATTTTTTCTTTAGGCAAAGCATAAAAAATATGAATAAGATTAATTAAAATGTTGTAGACTAATTTTTTTCTATTACTTTTATATAATCCATTTTCCTTGTAATTATTCCATAAAGAAATATTTTTATTTACTTATATTATCACCAAATACCTTTTTTCGCCAGGGCGAAGGGGGCCAAGTCCCTGTGGTAACCGGGACGGTAAAGATGGGCGAGTGTAGAAAATGCCGTCTATTACCTCACGCTGATAACGAGTAAATACTAAGAAAATTGTGAAATAGAGGTAAGAGATTTCCATGAACGCTGTATCGATGGCTGAGCTTATGGACCAGCAGGGAGAGATTAGTAGAGTCAAATGCTTTGGAAAAGTCATTATAACGAACATCATGTTGCGAATTTCGTTCTAAAGAGTTCATGATGTGGTGATGGCGAAGAATGAGGAATAGGGAGAAGGGGGAAGGGCAAGGGAACATATGTTTTATGGGCAATGATAATCAAAGAAAAGTGCGAACTTAGGAATTGAGCGTGCAATGAAGTTTAGCACTTTATCCGTGATCATCTCCCTCTCTAGTTAAACGTTATAGTATTTCTTGTGTCTACGTCTGAATTCGTGCCCATCGCGCTTTGAAATCGTTATGTCAGGTTAAGGACCTCCAGCCAGCGCGTTAAAAAGCTCGTATGCTCGTTCTCCGCAACTGACCTCCCCAGATGGCCCGGCCACCACGCCGGAAGAGAAATGCGATGTTTTTGCTACCATGCTCACTGATCGCTTTGCAAACCCGGCCATTTCCACCATGCAAGAGGAGGCTGAATCCTCCTGGCTCT
>LYUA01000020.1:543281-554012 GCA_002093875.1 Calopteryx splendens
TGAATTATAGATAGATTGGAATTTCCTAATTAAATGATAATACAATGAAATGTTGTGGATTTACTATGGAAAAACTTTTACTTAAATAAAAAAGAACCTTGAAAAGAATACCTTGGTTAAGGAATTGGTTATATTGAATTGAATTCATAACGTAATAAAGTTCTGATTTATTCTATGTTAGGAGAGATGGAATTATATATCTTCATATAAGACTAGTCCAATGTTTTTACACATGTCTGCGTAAAATTGCAAAATGATGTTACATAGAAGTTGATCCATTGCCTCATCCATCTCTCTAGGTACCTTAACTTTTCTAAGTGCGTCATTTTTTTATTATTTAGGGAATGAGAACCGCCCATCTATAGAACTTTCCTGCTGCTGCAAGTTTATGTTATCTTTTATCTATATGGAAATTGTTGCGCTCTTTTGTTTGAATACATAAACTTATTTCCCGTACTTATTCGACACAATTGCTGTTTGCCAATCTCATTATCGGTTTTAATCCTAGAATATTAAGTAAGAATATGACGTAATCTGTGATCTCACCCAAATGCTGTGTTATTTTAAGAGTGCAATCCATGGTTAAACTGATAGTCTGTTCAAAATATTAGATGGAATAAAAAAATTTGACTTGGTTGAAAAAATCGCAATAAGTATCTCACATTTTAGTTAAAGCTAGGTTGTCCACTTACCTGGGGGAAAATTTTTGGGCTTTGAAAAAATCCAGTAAATCAAAGCGATAAGTCCAAAAGCAATCAGAAATTGCCACATTCTGGATGCTCGAATATTTGAAGTCTGCAAATATTAGAGAGACTCATGTGAAAATAAGAAACTTTTCATGCCAAAGTAATAAATAATATAATTTTCCTCATTAAATAATATTAGCTGAGAAGGAATTTTACATATAAACGTGTTATGCCACGGTGATACCGCGAAAAAACATACAAAAGCGTATATGTAGGATGGCATAAAAGACGGGAGATCTCGTATGCATGAAAAGAAATCGAAACTGTAATAAGTTAAATTGATATCGAATGCTCAAAGAGTATTGCACACGTGTCAGTGAGATAGCATTGTTATGGCGTACCTGCCGTATTCTGCCACCCTTCGTACAGTAATGCCTAATATTTCCCTCCCACTGCCTCCTTGCTTACCCCAATCATTCTCCTCCGTATATCGCAGTCTTCAATATTCTACTGTCTGTCTGCCATGAATCCACTTTTCCAGACTTCTTCAAATTTCTTCTAAGAGCCTTCTCTCACGATGCCCAGTACTTCTTCGTTCGCATCCTATTCTATTCACTTCAATCCCTCCATTCTTCTCCAAAGTTTCAGGTCTACCCATATCCTCTCTCCTCAACGGCAAAGTATCGGAACCATACCTCACTATTCTTCCTATCAAACTATTCACTATTTTCTTTGCGTCTTTAAAAAGCCCCAATAATCTACACAATACTATATGAGTTGCCTGAGTGTTTTACGGAACCAAACAAAATGTTAGTCTCTTGATTCGAGGCACGACGGAATCTCACCTGTATTTTCTTTCTCTTCAAATGACACTAATGTAATTGCTCAAAAGAAATGTACATTGCTGCGAAGAAGAGTTGATAAAAACCATCCAAAAGCTGTATTACGCTCACGGACTACTTAAGCTAACAAATTACATGAATACAGGATTCACCCGGGTCGTTGAAAAAATAGATGTTACTTACCAGTGCTCTGTATGACGACGCCCTTGAACAAATGGTATTTCCACGGTACACATTTGAGAAAGGCGATAAGCCGTTAAGTACGCTAAATGGTTTCCTTAGTCATAGTTACAAGTTCAAACATAACTGAGCCGTTTGAACTCGTCCCTTATCAGAGAACGGGGGGTATCATCCCTCGTGATAAGGGTGAAGGCAATTTTTCACTTTTTCGCCATCCGCGAAATTTTAACGATTCCATTTTTTATCCAGGGAGAAATCGCGTTGACCCCGAAAAATATTTTATATTTTTGTCATACTTAGGTGGTAATCATGGAATTTGACGTTATTACCACCAGCCCATAAGCGATAATTCCCAATCATGCAGAAATACTGGAAATCAGTACAGGTACACCATCAATTTCCCAGCACTATTTATCTCCTAATCCCAGCAAATTAACTAATGTGGCACACTAACCGATGTGACATTATTAATCGCCAATACACCTCTTTTAGACTAATTTTACCATAGCTGAGTTTCTAAAGAGGAAGAATGGGCGAATGTAGTTCTGTAAAGGAAGATGGCAGGGGAAAATCTTACGTTGGTATTAACCAGCTTTTTACAGAGGTCACATTAATGCCCATTGATGCGGGCTCTTTATTCCTATACAAGTCCATTTCATGCTACATATATTTCATTCTCAATATTGTTGACCCTATTCATGAGTGTAGCTTATGAAAAAAGATAGAGAAAGGGAGGAGGGGAGGGGACTATAGCGAACTGACTTCCGCGGGCGCAGGCCAGAGAAATAGAAATTTTTAAAGGAATCCCGACCGTTGCAATGGAACTCTTCCAAATTGCGCATGCATTTCCCAGTGTCTATTACTAGTCACTGGAGTCAATCGCACGCACTTATCATGCAAAATATCTATCCTCTCTCTCTCATCACTGAGAACATGCCGGCTGGCGTAAAATATATTTCACTCCAACCCATTTAGCATATGAATAATATAGGTCTCCACTTTTGACCATATGGCTCCCTGAATGAGAGAGATTGAGCTGCTGATTGGATAAGTGAAGAAGGGGAAGGAAAAAATAGAAAACGTTTTGGACGGAGAGAAGCCTGAGAGGAAGTATGAAGAATTGAAGAAGGAAATTATGTAGCGCAAAATAAAGTTAATGTCGTAGGAAGTCCATGCGAAAATTATAACGTAATACTTACGATGGACTATGAAACATGGTTTTAAATAGGAAGACAATATATGATGATGATTATAATTACACTACCATATTGATTTCTGTGAGTACGTTCATATATTTTTCGGAAAAAATTCCATTCGTTGACAGGCCTCTACCAAATCAAATAGCTATAAAAAGTTAACATATTGGAAATCACGACAATTAGATTAATTTATTTGATGCGACCTTTTAAAAATTTTCTATGGAATGACTAGGTTAATAACTTTTTATTTTTGATTGAAATAACATTTTAACTACACGATTTTTTCCTAGAGGAGATACATTAATCATAATACTCACCATCATGTGCCTCATACATCGCACATATAAATAATAAATCATTGCGATCACAAAACATCCCTGTCCTGAAGAAAAACTGGAATAGATGGAATCTAGATCCCATGTCCTTTGGGTTGACATGTCCATTGAGGACTTACACCGCCCCAGCCGAAGCCGGTAATAGTGTTAGAGGACAGTATTGACGGCGAAACAGCTTGTGCTGAGAGTGTGTGATATTCCGAATAAAAATTCCCAACGCTAGAATTGCTTGTTTTCAAAGCGCTCCCAGTCTTTCCTCTCCTCGTGATGAAGAACAAGTAGGCTGCCGAAAAAAGAATCATACATATTCTGCTACCACATTCTACCAGCTTATTAGAATTGATTTGCCGCAATTTGGTTATAAATCCATAAATCCGGTTGCAATCGCTATGTTTTGACGCATGGTTTCTAGATTTTCAGTGCACATAAGGGGTCCCCTCTGCGCTCGCGGTGTCCGACTCTCATCCTATATATGTGTGTTTACAGTGCTCCGCTCCTTCATCGATAGAGCAGTAAGCGTTAGGTGTACCCTTTTGAAGGAAAATGAACTTGATTGCTCCATCTAAACAGATAAATCGAAAAATCCCGTACACTGCCATATGGTGACCGTGTCAAAAGAACCTACGACGTTCGCACTCTCACTATCAAAAAAATGTAATATGTCTCTTGAGCCATTTAATGTGTACGCTAACAATAAAATAAAATTATAAACAAGAAAATAAAACAATAATATTAGCACCTTAGTATGGTGAAACACTCATAAAACATTCTAGCAACTGCTGCCGTATATTCAACGTTAAGTTTGTCATTAGTTCTTCTTCGCCTCTCTTCATGTGATATGTTCTACTTATTTTTCATCTATTTCTTCCTCAGGTCTCTAGTTGTTTGCTATGACTTTGTGTCAATAACATACAAAAGTAGGCTCTCCATGTTTCTATTTGGATGGGATTTATTCTCCGTTTCTCGTTTGTGTTCTTCTTTAAGGTTTTAATCCTTCCCCAAGGGTCTCTAGACCTCGTTCCTCCCATCATTGAGTTTATTTGGGCACATTTGCCGACTCATGCCTTGTCTATGGATTTTTATTTCTTTCGTTACCATATTATTATTTTTCATAGATCTTGTGGTTTATGCCTAATTTGTGGTTATCCACTGGAGATGAAAATTTGTCTTTTCTTCCATTAACTCTGTGAGTTCATCCGTTCAACCGAAGTTTTTAATTCTCATTGAAATTTAAATTACCTAGAGTGATCAATAGCACGAGAGCTAGAGGATGTCGGTGAAAGAAGACGGTGAGGATAAAATCTGTCGTACCTTTAAAGCAGATGCTAGCTATTCCCCAAACTAGTGTATAATCAAAAATGGCTTTTTCATCAGCAGAGATGTTGAGCAAAAAGTGTAGGTCAAGAATGAGTGACGCGAAATTAGACACACATAAGTTATGCATAAAAAAATGTGAATCGCTTTTCAGCGAGGAGAATGTTAATCTGGAGGTATTCTTGCTTCTGTGAATGCAATAAAATTCATTCATTCTAAAAATCTTGCAACTATATCTCCTGAATTATCGAACATTCTTTTACATTTTCATCATAAATGGTGTTATTTTTACTTTTTCTTTTTGAAAATAAAGTTATTTTGATTGGTGTTTTATGCTATTCGCAAACAAGATATCAATTTCAGAAAGGCATATAATGGACGCATGTCTCCTGCTCGGAATAAACGATTTTTCATTTCGCCATAAAATATTACTTTTCCTCTTTCAAAAAAAAATCGGATAAATTAATGTAATAAACTGGCTCTCTAATGGTTCCTTGTCATAAATCCACGGTACCTACCTTTTGAAAAGTTGCTGAAGCGATGACCGTCAATAGCCCTGCAGTCGTAACGTCCAAGATTCGCGTAAAAGTATGCACATAACCAGCAAGTTGCACGTTAGCAGACTCCGCCGAGGGAATTCCGTGATATTTTACAACCATTAGGCGGCGGAAATTTTAAGACATGGGAAAATGCTACCGTAATGTCAAATGAATGAAAATAGAAGAGAAATCGCTTTCTTTGTCTTAGCTCTCGCGACATCTTCAATCCCTACGGTGAGTGGTATAATACGCTCTTTAAGCGAATTTTATTCTCAGCTGTTCCGAAGTCTCATGCCAGGCGTCACGCCGCCCTGTGAGGGGATAGCGTACATTGTCAACTGAATGAATAATTGAAGTTCAAATGATTAACTAAGCGAAATGCATATTACCCGCGAAGGGATTTATACCATCCGTATGGGGAAATGATAGTGTTCTCCACCAGCTGGGGAGCTGGAATAAATATACCTTCCGGCATTGAGACGACTTAGACCAGTTTTTTGCTATTTTTTACTTGCATTTCTCCATTCTCGTTCGATTTTTTTCCATTTATAAAAATGTGACTTTTAAATTCGCACGTTGGTCATACCCGTTTTAATGATTATCTGTAAACTATACCGCCCCCGATTTTTTACAATTCACTTGTTTTTGGAATTAATAGATAAGGTAATTCAAGATCTAAATGAGAGAACAGAACCCGATTTGACAGACATTTAAACCTCTCGGTTTCGGTCGGAGGGCAGAAAACAATTGGCATATTAAACGGCAGTCGGAAAGAAGGAGGGGGCTAATTGACAGACGACGTAATTCACCTTACTTCCCATTCTCCTCTATTTGCCCTGGCCTGTTTCCTCCCGAATAATGCCTGATAAGGTCCCCGGTCATTCTCAAACCTCCAATGTGCCTCTGGCATTGAATAGCCGATGTCATCTGAAGTGTGATAGCAGGGGATTCATTCATCAGGACCTCTACCAAATCCACTGTAAACCCCAGTCCTCTCCCTGGCACTGCAAGTAAAATGACTCGATTAGGGCATTATATCTTCGGTTTCGAAAGCAAGAAATATTTCCATGACCTCTCTCGAGCGATGAACCACAGTAGCCGCTTTCGAGAATGCCAGCTGGACGGTACTTGGCGCATATTATTTTCGGCAGTCCATGGAAGCTCTCTGTTTGGTTCTTCCCGCTAGTGAATTATTCTAGTTCCTTTCAGTTGTCTTCAAATATCAGGAGTCCGTTAGCAAGAGTGTGTTTTCAGTGGTGTGAAATCAACTTATTACCAATCAGATGATTGATATTAAATTTCCCGTCTCCATTCAAAACGATTGCATCCGTTAAACAGATGTATCCTGCTAAGAAGAACGGAAGAAATCCGCATCAGCGATCGTGACGGCAAGCGTAGTTAAGTGACTAGCTTCATGAACTCTGCAGAAGAGGACATAGATTTTTCGGAATGACACCTGTTGGCTGGGCGAGGATTTGACCGATTGACAAGGGTTACGGTTTAATGTTGTTCTTTCAGGTAAGAATGAATTTTCATATTTATTCCCCAATACTCAGTGTGTTGGAGTCTGTTTCTTGAAATAATTTCTAAATTAAAAAAGAAATGAAGCGGAAAAAATCATTCTTGTTGTATGTGCAATAGGTAATACGTGATCTCCCTTGACGGCGTCTTATGCCTTTTCCGTGCGTAGAAGGTGAGCCAGCGGTCTGAATGAGGTCGGTAGAACGAGGTAGGTGTAACCCTGGGGCGGTTTGGAAAATTGTAACAGCGTTTTGGCTAATCGCTGTGATTGGGGGTCTACTGGCTACAAGTGGGCGTAGGTTCGAATGCAGGGGGAGAGGAGGGTCTTTCACTCTCCCTATCCTCCCAGGGAGTGATTTCCTTCGTCAAATAAAATGCTTGAAGCGGAGCGAAAGTCTTTTTTATTTCCTTCAGTGAGTAAACCACTCTTGGTGCCAACTAACCAACCGAGCGAGGACCTATTCATTTAGAGATGGACGAAAAAACATCTACTTTCGAATGTTGTCAATCACTAGTGACAAAAGGTTGTGTTAGTTAAATTTTTAAGCCAGGAAATATTCGTCCACGTAAATTTCAAGTATCACCCTTGAGACTCAATGCAACGGAATATAAAAATACTCATTGGCTGGAGCAGCACTCCACATCGCCCGTTTCTCGCTCTGTACCGAGAGTTGAACCAGAGGGTTCATTCCGAGGCGAAATTAGTTGTTGGAAATAAACTTAACAACTCGGACATGATTTTAAACGTATTACTCTTGTTCATGTCTCGTAAACGATGCAGAATATCGCCAAATATTGAATTTTTAGTTCCAAGGGCCACAACTTTCAATGTTTAACTTGAGTAACATCAAACCCCGGAGTTACACACCGGCAGTACATACATTGGCCCCACGGGGGAGCCGCAGGATGTTCACTAGCGTGACCGAGATTTTCCTCACGTTTTAAGGATCATCTAATGGAATTTTGTCTTCAGCAGGTGACAGCATTCGAAAAACAATTCTAACCACCCCGAATATGTATTAGTAATGTTTACTATTGTAACGCGGCTGACTGATTAAGTGTTGTTTCCCTGTGAGATTTTTTCTTATTTCTCAATTTTATACTCTCTCTCTCTCCCCCCCCTCTTTACCCAATGTAAATATCCTTTTGAAAGGCTGTATCAATTTTCCTTGTTATCTGTTCTGCGGATGTGATACAATTACAATAAGACATTCCTCTCAAGAGTCGTCAGGCATGTTATTGCAGCAAAGCTCATTGTGTGTTTGATCCCTGGACTGAAATGAAGAGACTCTTAGTGTTGGTGTTAGTTCTTAACAATCTCTTGTGTTGTCCGAATGAGTATTTATTTTATTTGCGAGTCCAAACTACAAATGCTCTAGTCTAGTCGAAGATTAAATACAGCTATACAGCTAATAAGGTGTATATTTAAATCCATTAATGCAAAACGTTGTTATTAGAAAGTCCTTTTACTTCATTTTGACGTAATTTTACATTGATTAAGGATGTTCATGGAAAAGTACAAGAGATTTAATTCTACGCCAAAAAATAAAAGGAGTGTACCAAAATGTTAATTATTAAAAGTAGCAGTAATGTCATGTTATGCAATAAAATCAAATTACTATTAACGATTACTATTTGGGTGGTTTTGCTTGTAATCGATACATATTTCAAAAAGTAATTTTTACTGGTAATCTACTTTGAAGCACATTTGAGTAAATATTACATTTGAGTAATTTTTACATTTGAGAAATTGTTTCATTTTAGTAATTATAAGCGAAAATTTAAAATATTGAGCACCTTATAGATTGAACGCTATGAGTGGCAGTTTTAACTACAGAGTAAATCCCGAGTAGAGTGCACCTGGCAATGTTAAGTTTAAGTTTTGGTTCTCTCTCACTCATGGAGGGTGACCTTCCCCCATCCCCCCCCCCTTCCTTAGAGTGAAGCTACTTAATTGCTTCCAAGAACTTGTGAAGTGTCAGAAGATACTTGAAAATGGGTACAATGTAAGTTTCTGGATCTCCAGCTTTCACATGAATCATTTCTCATATCATCGATGGATGTCATGTGAATAGCATCGCTTGTAATTTGCATTAGAGAAGAGTGGAGTCATCTGGAAATAATTGTGGAAGAAAGGCCCTTTCCCTTCCCATATCTGTGAAATTATTTAGAGTTATCAGAGATTCAAAGGATAATAGATCTGTAAGTGTTAGATATGTTTTGGCAGCAGAATATTAGTCTGCTTGGACCACCACCATCTCATTTCTGAGAAAATATCATGAGAAGCATATTTTAATTAATTCATCATAGAATTTGTATTTTCTGTTGTACAACATAGATATTTTTTACTAAAGAAAATGACTTGCAGGGCTCATAAGTAAACTAATCATTGAAAAATCCCTCAAGAACAAGAGCTTTTGGATGTTAATTCAAACATCGAACTTTGACTCTCACCCAGCTTTTTGTCTCTTAGCCTTTATTTCTTGAACTTTATCAATTTGTATTGAATAATTTAATGCATTTTAGTCATCAAAATGTAGTCAGGTTTAATGTTATTGAGGCTTGATGAGTGTTTCCCTTTTATTGCTATTGTGGACCTTCTTAATACTGGGGTGGGGTTAGGTAATCGTCGAAGAAAGAAAATAATAGTTATAGAATAGATCCAAAAGTGAAAGGATTTATACATGAACAGGGCATGGTGGCATAATTTTGAGCATGTTTTGGGCAATAGTTGTGACAAAAAGCACTCTATTTTTGTAAATTATCATTACCCCCATAGGGCAAATTATCTGATACAAAATACAAATTCTCTTCAAAGTAACTTCAAAGATTTAATAACTTTTTGAATGATTTTTTTACTATTAAATATTTTTTTATACTTTGAGAACATATATATTTTTTCTTCACTTGTGTTCACTTGTTGTGTTTTTGTCACTTGTCAAGGCCTTATCAGAATATATCGCCATCCATATGAGTATACATTTTGGTCGAAAATAAATATTAAGCCAAAATGATTAATTATATTAAATGATAGTAAAATTGTTGGTTTGAATATTAGGACTGTTTGGCATAATGTGAGGGTGAGCAATGTGTCCAATTAATTTAAATATAAAACTTTTATGCCCTTTGGAATATGTTCAATCTTTGCAGGGCTTATAATACTGCATAGAAAATAATGGATAAAATTGAGGTCTGAAAGTTAATACATTCTCACAATAGGAAAGGTTTGTTTAATAATCAACAACATTGAAGTGTGTACTAAATAAACAAACTTCAATTTAAAATAATTGGTATATTTTTTTAATATTTTCAACAACTGATTAATAATTGAAGCTTGATAATCCAAAACCATTCGTGTGCCCTTAAATAGCAATAGAGTACCTGGCCTTAATAGTGAGCCACATTAATAAATGGTAAATATTTCAATCAAAAATGTAATTTAATAACTATATATTTAATAATTATTTGGGTAAATAGGAATTTTATGAGTGTGGTTATTCTGTATTTGCCAAAAAGGAATCAGTTTGCCGTCCATATTTTCTCCCAAATAAAGTACAGTATTTGTCTCGAGTCTTATATCATTGTGTAATTTGTGATGTAATTATTTGATAAAATGTGTATTAATATTTAAGGAATTACATTGTCATCTCTCTCCCTTGGGAAGTTAGGGTTTTTGGTAGTTAAGGACAAGAAACCCTCACATTTCATAAGTATTTAAAGGGGATCAGTTAGCAAAATTATTTTTTTATTTAAATAATTTCAATTTTTAGGGCACAGAAGAAAACCATTTTGCACTATCTGATTGGAAAAAAGATTTTCTTAAAGCAAAACTGTGCAATACGATGAAGATTTTAGTTATTCCGGTAAGCAAAATAAAAATTAGGTAATTGTAGCTGTAATTCTACTGATTACTTTTTCAAAAAGTAATTTGTAATTGGAATTAGGTAGTTACAGTTTCCCTAATACAATCATAATGAACCCAATTACATTTTTCCAGTACTTTTCCCATTGCTGAATTACACGGTGATTGGTGGGTTTGAGAACCACTGAGTTTGGTGCCTCCTTTATAATAATAATAATCTTTATTCATCCATGACATTGAGATATCAATGTGG
>LYUA01000020.1:597346-609328 GCA_002093875.1 Calopteryx splendens
AAGTAATCCCCCTCTACTGTGTCTACTGATTTCTCTGTGCCCTCCTTCTGCATTTTATATTGCTATTTATTGACCAGTGTTGCCGACTTTTTTTTTATTTACTGATTATTATGTCAGCTAATGTAAAAAGCCATTGTGCCGTTTTTGGTTCCTTAAATAAATAAATGCAATTTTCTGAATAGTAATTGGCTTTAGTATATTTATAGCATCTATTTTATTTTTTCCCTATCAATTAATGGTAAATTTAATTGAGAGGTGCAAAATGACCTCTAACGCCAACACACCCTAAATTTCAACCACTAACTACCCCCGGGACCCAACTCAGTGGGACATCCACCCTTCCTTCTTGATCTGGGTGTATGTACCATTGATCCTTCGCCTCATTAGAAGTCCCTCTTGCATATGTAGTGTTATTGCTATGAAAATATTGTCTGCATGTTATAAAAATATAAAAACTCAAATGAATTACTGACATTTTTCTGTATACTCTTAATTTTTAAACATATATTTTTTTGGAAATAGATTCTAAGTCATTCTGTTCTAACTCATTAGTTCCTTCCCTCGGGTATTATCTTAGGTACATTTCAAGTAGTGTTCTCTCTTTTGCAGCCTTTTACAACATAGTGCTACATTTTTCCAGGTTGTCCTGGAATGCAGATTATGAAGAAACTATTAATTTTGCCATAAATGTTATTACCGCAGCTAAATTTAATGTGAGTTCACTTCTCTTCGTACTTATTGCTATCGTATGGTTTGCTAACTTCTCTCTGGGTTTCTCAGAATGTTCTCATGAAAAGCCCATTAGTCCCTCCCACACTTCTCTACTGTCACAAAAACCCTGGGTTATTCTGTCCTCTCTATGTCTTTCGCTGAATTGCTATGATATTTTGCGATTGATCTGGTTTTTTCAGAATATGGCCAAGTACAGACCTGGCCTATGCTGTTGCAAAGCCTGGATGAAAAAAAAAAGAAAACATAGCTTCTGCGAAACCTGTAACGTAATTTGCCATATTCAAAAAATAGATATATGCACAGAAAATAGTAGCCATCAACTGAATGAATACAGCATTCTTTTATTTGCAATGGATAGTGAGTAATCCAATTCCAATAATTGCAAAGAACTTTGGTGTAAAATCAGGTCAGAACCCCCTTAATTGTAATATGGAATAAACTTCTTTTCTTTCAGCTGGAATACATTACCAAAAAATTTTTTTTCTTCTGCAAATTTAGTTTTCTCGTTTGCAAAGACTTTATTCTCTTCATGTAGCAGAAGTACTGGTAGAATGTCATGAAATGCAATAATGCTTTTTGCTATAATTGTGATACTATTCACTTTACCAAAACTTTACGTAACCTTACAAGAATCTTGTATTTTTTTAAAAGGTTTTAATTCTCTAATTTCATATTGTTATCTTTTTACAGTGAAATTCGTTGTCCATGCAGACTTATTGCTTTGTTCTACATGTTATTGATATCACAAATCGACTGAATTTAGAAGTATTGTATGTAGCCATTAATTGTATCAATTTAAAATTCTAAATAATAATAATTTTATTTTCCTTTTACAATAAAGACAGAGTCGAAAATATGTAACTGCAAACATTGCTGGTAAGAAACAGAAAGCAATTTAAACTAATGAAAATGGATCAATCTAATTTTTTATGCTTGTTTTGGAACACACGAAATTTTATTTTTGCTGCAGTCACCAAAAGAAATTAGCTTTCGCTTAACATGAATATCAGTGGTTTAAACTTCACTATCATAATTATAGTCCACTGTATTTTGAATGCTTTTTCAAGCATAAAAACTTTTCAGTGATCGGGCGGGGCAAATGAAGATATGCTTAGGAGTGTTTATAGAAAACATAATACATGCCATTCTGGCTTAGGAATAAACAATTAATAAGTTAGCAATTAATTTTAATTCACTAAAACAATTAGCTAATCATTAATGTACATCTATGGGATACCCTCCAAGCCACCTGAAAGGCATGTGGCAGTTAACGAGTTAGTTTTTTGAAAAAACTTTTAAAGGTAACGAGTAAAAAATGGTAAACTTTAGATTTTAAACAAAAGTTAATTTCCAGTTAATCCTCGATTTTGCAGTAAACAAAAACATTGGATAAAAAATGTACATCCACGATAACACACTTTGCAGTGAAGTGGTTGAAGCGGTTGCACGGGTGAAGCCTTACCCCTTTGCATTTGGAAATATCTAAAATACTGCTGTCTCAAAACTATGAAGGATTTTTTTCATTCTCCTTGATATTTGTACAGGCCCTCTTCCCTATTCCTTTTTTCCAATTTGCTTTAACTTTGATTAGTTAATTTTTTGGTTAACTTTCCCATGCCTGATATAAATACATAAATACTGGGCTGAATCATCAGTATGGGTTATTAATACGAGGACTAATTTTTAGGAGTTCTCTTGTTACCTGCAAATAAATTCATTTGTTCTTAGTTCCTTGGCCTGATGTCTTACACCACCTACTTCTCATTATTCATTCTTGGCCTTCATCCACAATCCATGGTTTCCTTAGGCCTGATTTCTTTTTCCGCTGCTGTAAATTCAGCATTCATTTATTGCCACCTATCTTCCAATGATCCACAGTTGCTACTAATTTCCACTTAATTCCCTATTGGTATCCATCCTTGGCTCAGTAAGATTCAATCTAACACTTGAATTTTTTAAGGCACTCCATTAGCAATAAACTGTGGTCTCTGCTGATGTCCGTTTCTGGACAGCTTTTGCAGTCCTTTCTTTGATTCCTAAATCTCTGCTTCACCAGGTTTTAGTCAATTTGATATCTTCTTACATCACCTACCACCATTCACATGCATAAACTTCATAAATGGTTGTGATAGTGTGTTCGCTGCACTTAACACTAAATCAACTGCTCACAGAACTCTAATAACCTCTTTTCCCTTCCATTCTGTTTCCCTACCTTTTGTTTCAATTTCTTCTCTCATTGGATGACTCGTGTTAGTAGGCACTTGGGTTTCACCAGCACTATATCACACAATCCACTATGGTATGCAGGTTTTGCCTGCTTTGATCACCATAATGCTTCTTTCATTGTATTGTAGGAAGCTCTCAACTTTCATTGCAACACTCTTCTGCAGTATTATGACCTTTCCTCCATTCTGATTTCTTTTTATGGAGCCGGAGTGAATTATCTCCGCCGCCCCAAAAACCATTTCATTTCACTGAATAATTTTAATCTGACTCTACTCATCTCCATCTCTACATTCTCCAGCCTACCACCTGCTCAAAGTGACAGGACATCCTAGGTCCCAATCATAAATGAATTAACATTCGACTACTTGACTCTCTTGAGTAGTCCTTGTCTGGGGATCTGAATGGGGTACTATTTACCTATGGAATATATTAATTAAGAGGATTCAGTCACACCTGTTGTTTAAACCAATAAAAAAGAAATTTTTTTAACACACCTTCAGTGAAATGAGTGCTGCTATACTGACAACTGGCTACCTTCATTTATATGGAGGGCTGCTGCCCCTTTACTCTGGGGAATTGGTGGCAGACACTCGTAAAGTCATGGCACCTTCATAGGATTTTATAATTTTGTTTGGTCATTTTACCCAAGGATGGAATCCTATGTCCTTGGAGCCCATGACTGCTTATTTGCTGAGCATAATCTTATTTCTAAGCTAACTTTTATATCTACAGATTGACCTACCTTCTGCAATCCAACGACTACACTCAATGGCTTAAAGCTTCTACTTCTTGCTTCAACCTAGGTTTGTGGCCTGTTCTTTTGTTATTTACATGCTTTCTTTCCAAATTTTCCTCGGCCTTCCAACCCTTCTTTTCCCATAGGGAATATCAAATCTACATATCTTTACTATTCTGTCATTGACCATCCTGCCTATTGGCTTATTCCACTCTCTTCTTCTGTTTATAACCCAATTGCTTAAAGCAGAGCCACAATAATGGATAGTTTAAGAAAAATGTTGTAAAAACGTGAAACTGCTGATGCCAGATGGCATTGAATTATTGAGTAATCAGCACAACTTTTGGGCCTGCCCCTTACCCTGGGAATGAACATCATTTGGCATTAATGTGATTTCCTATGATGGCATAATTTACAAAATATAGACTAAACGTAAATGAACTGTCCTTACAAGCATCTTTCAAATATTTATGATAGGTGTTTGAGATAAAAAAGGACACTGGGTGAAGGTTAAAAACAATTGAGGCAGGCAATATATTTGTTGTGAATCTTCCAACAACATCCATTTAGAATCAGTGGAATAACTTTAAGGAGAACAAAATCAACCGTATTTACTTATTAATTTTTTAATAAGTGTCATGTGGAAGTATTCCACCAATCCTTAAAACAGAAGCGCAAGAAATTAGATGAATTAGCAGCATGACATGCATCACACCAAATAGGAGTGGGTATCTCTAACGGCACAAAGCTTGTAAGGTATGTTAGTTACGTACAATTCTGATTCAAATGTAAAAGAAAACTAAAACAAGAGACAGAAAAATCTGTAATAATTTCTGAGGACAACTCCTTCCTGAAATTCAAATAAATAGGTACTTACTTTAATTCTGATCGAGAACTAACTATTAGAAAGAAGATCAAATCATATAGTAACTCTACGTAGAAATAAATCTCATTCATAGCCAAGGGTACACTTCAGAGAAAGTAAGAAAGTCGTTTGCAGAAGGTCCGGAAATAAAATGATGCATTCGAAGAATGCTTTTGGTTACAGAATTTTGGAAAGGCAATTACGTTTCCCGAGTACCTTACTAAAATATCACTCAGTGGGAGGATGCAATTCATACGAAACCATTCAATAGAAAAAATGAATGCAGTTTGAGAAAGAAGGGTGCCGACTCCGTTCCTTCACCAATACCTTTGTCTCTCCATTTCAGCCAGCCTTTCCACCTCATCCATTTTCCTATCCCGAGATCTTCTGCTTCTGCCACTGCGAACGTCATCTGATGCCGAACTACTACTGGAGGATTCTGAAAGTGATCGTTTCCTGCAAAGTATTTCGGAGAAACGTGTCATGCTATTGAAGTAGATAAATACAAGCAAGAGGACGACGACATGACGGCAGTGATTTATGGCAAACTGATGACACCAAACGTAAAGATATGCCATTTATATAACACATATTTTGGCATTACTTTGGCTACATAGGTAAACTAACCTAGATTTAGCACTTCTTTCTCTGGATTTCTCCCTATGTTTATTGTGGGCGCTCCTCTCACGAGATTTCGACCTTTTTCTAGAATGCTTGCTTTTATGATGCCGGCGAGGAGTTCTACTTCTACTTCTTGACCTCCCCATTATTTTATGTGAATTCAATACCTCGGAATCAAATTTATTTTACTTTGACTCTTTAACAAACCGAGATGATGCCTTCGTTGCCGAACACACAGCGCCGAAATCTGAGTTCCGTCAATTATAATAACTACAATTTCGACAAAATGATTATGATAGATTATCGAAACCATAAATTTAATTTGTTATTTAATCGGTTATTTGAATACATTTCAAGGCCACAGGATTAAATTTTTCATTTCTAAACGCGCATTAATACCAATTGGTTTAAATTTTACCGATTTTAATCGATTCATTGACAACAATTGCTTCGACTTATTATCGTTTGTAGATGTTTCGAGTGTCAGATAAGGTGGATTCAGAAAGGTGCGCACTGATTGTAATGAGTTGAATTTACTGTATCTGTTTGCAGTTTATGACATGTTACATTTTAGCGCATGTATATGCACTTTTGTAGGCAGGCTTTGGACTGAAATTGTTGCAATTGCCTATATTATCTAGTTTTTGCATTGCACGTTAAGTCCTACTTTTTCGGAGTAACGCCATTTTGTTTTTAAATGCTGGATTTCCATTGATGCATTAGGTGCCAATTTTTTCATTATGTTAAATTTGTAATTCCTTGATTAAATGTCTTGGTTATGATTACTGAGTAGTTTAAATTGAAAATAGTGGAATGATTTGAAGTGTGTGGTTTGAGATCTCGGAATATACCGGCATCCATTTTGGGTGCATGTTTCTTAAGTGCAGTTTTTCTGAAGATTTCTTTGAATTTGAGAACATAACTTGGTTTTACCAATCAAACGTTCATATAAATAATTTTATTTAACTTAATGTAAACGAATCAATCCTAGGTGGACGCCTTCTGATTTCTTGTCTGAGCGACAAAAAAGGGTACCATGGAGCCGACCATGGATCCCAAGTTAATAGCTCAAAGTCTCAACTTCCACGGACAACAGCTCCAAAAAATTTGGGATGGCGAGAGGGAGGGAGAGCTGTCGAAGCTTGATATTACCGATCTTGACTTTGCTGTATATCAGGAGCGCCAGAAACAGTTAAGGTTAGTCAATTATAATAGCTTTTCGACGCTGAAAGTGATAACATTACTGTGCAGTTGCATTTCCACTGATTTCTCTGTCATTTTTGCCTTAATGTAAGCATGCACACTGCTAAGGTTTTTTTATAGTGCTATAATTATTTTTTGAGTAAATTATGATTCTATAGAAGGTTATACAAATTATTTTAGAAATTTGGCCTGTGGAATTCAATTTAAATAACTTAGTTGTGAGTTTTACACAAACATCTTAATTGTGTAAGGTGTTTGGTTGTGCATGATTCATTATCTGTTAATGCACAGCCAAACTATGATTGGATATCAATCATGGTATTCTACTGATTATTAAGGTAAGCAGATTTTAATGATTAATGTCAAAATGAATATTTTAATTATTCAACGCATTTTTGCAGGTTAATAAATATGACACTAATCGTGATATGCAGAATTCCATGTCAGTTACTTGTTTGTAGCCTTTGGGATGTAATTCCAAATGAAAAATATTCTCCTAGAATAGGAGGGATATTATCTGTATTTTTGGTCTTGCAATTACTTTTACCAACTTGATAATTTGTGCATACTGTTGTGACCAAAAGTAAATACAAGCTGTGTGTGTATTTAAAAATTCAGTTCAACGAGATGGTTTGATTTAACAGAAATCATTTGGATTCTTGGTGAGTAATTTTTAAGGTAGTTTGTATGTGATTAAATCTTTTCAATGAACAGCCACGTTTTGGATTGTTCTAAATTAAAATGTGAACATGTCGGAAATGAGGATGTGGCTCTTGGATGGATTCATGACTTCTGGGCAATTATTCAACGTAACAGCATGCTTTGATTTTAATAGTTCCAAGAGGGTTCCCAATTTTCGAGCCTTCTATTGTAATTATGTCTATTTCATCCCGGTATCTTGATCGGGTAGGAATACAAAATTTTTGCTTGAAGAGATAGTTGGCAAATAAAGGGTTGCATGCTCGCTTATGGGAATAAACCAAATTGTTGTAGAGGTCAACTTTTAAAAATATGTTCCTTATTCGTTTGGAGTTTTTTCTCTTGAGTGGCATTACCTCTAGTGGGAATCTCTCCCTTGTTTCCTTTTGTCTTGGTATAATAAATTAAAATGCATCATCAGTAGGGTGTTGACTGATTTTTATCATTATTATTATTAGGGGCAATAAAGGATGGGCTTAATTTGTTGTCCTTGTTCTTAAGTTATGGGGAGGAAATCATAACTCCACTCGTTAACAATATATGAAATCGAATTGTCATGAAAATGCAATTAGATATGTTCACCATGTAATTGGAATAAAAATCAAATGTTCCACAGCTATTGGGGGGTATGAATGATCTGATATTGTGGCAAGATCTGCAGAAGTATAACATGTGTATTCTTTGCTCGCGTCTTGCATCTTGTAACATGTTGTCAGCTGTGTTGCCTGGAAAATTTTAATCCTTTGTAGAATCGGTAAATTTTTCCCCATGCCTTGCATTCAGTAGAAATTTGCTTGAGGGATGCTGTATAGCTTGGAAGGTGCTAATTTCAGGATTGTTCAGGCTAATTTTGTGATAAAGAAAGAAGTTATTCTGAGAGACTACATAGTTTGACGCTGTTCACTGTACATAACCTTAAACATCTAAAATGAAGGTGAGTGATAAAGTGGCCCATATAATTGTGATATTCATGTAAACTAATCACATTTTCTAAACTTATGATTCTCTGAAATATTTGGTTCATATGTGCAGCATCAGCAAATCTTGCAAATTGATTAATTTTTTATTACAACATGCATAACTTTGATACATTGATTGCATAGCACTTTCCATCCTGAATACATTACTGATGGTTGACCTTGGCTAAGATTTGGGCTATATATGATTGTCATTGCCCAAAATGTTCTGGTTATATTTTAGATTAGTTTGAACTGAATGAGCCCCCTTAAGTATTATTTGTACATATCAGCTTTATTGTATTTTCACTTAACTAAACATTTATTTACAAAGCATTCTCAGCCTCCAACTTTTATACATCGAGAACCTCATGGAAAGTTTAAATTGTGATTTTTATGTGACTTCCAAGGGTTGTTTGAGAGGAAGTGGATTGTTGAGAAAATTACATCATTACAAAGCTTTGTTTGGAATTTTGTGTTAAGCAGTGATGTGAGGTCTGTTTTTATTGATGAATTTGATTACTCATTTGATTATGCAAAGGTTAAGGTATGAAGTGACGTGACTTCTTGTCATGGTCATTTAAATCTATTATTCAGATTCAATTTCATTTTGGGGTCTCAATTGCTAATCTTTAATTATCTTTAGTTTCCAAGACAGAACCAAGCGTTTGAAGCTACAGCAGTTTTTGGTGAAGAAAGCCAATGTTTTGTTTGATTCTTCTTATATGGATGCCCACCAATGGGGTGGACAATCTACAAGTGCTGGAGCTGGAGAAGAAGGTACAGTTTTGACAACCACAAAGATAACTTGTTTTACAGTATGAAATGACTTTTCAATAACCTGAGGTCCACTTTTATTGCAGATTACTATGCTATCATGCCGCCATATGAAACATTTTTGCGTGTTGATAAGGCTACAAGAACAAGACATTTTTACCAGGTTAGTAGCATACTTAAGCACATGGTAAGGTTATGTACTATGCTTGGTGGTATCTCTATTTAAGAGTTGTTGTCTCCAGGGAGGATTTATATGGAACAGTATATTAAGAGCCTCTCAAAGCACAAAAATATCTTGGTTATCTTAATAAAACCAGGAATGAAATGATTATCTTTCAAATAGCTTCCCTGTGCAGGGTTTGAATGAAGTGCTTTTAAAAAAAGTTAGTTATCAAGTTAAAAGTGTGTGAACAGAGAAGTTGTGAATATTTGAAATTGATTATTAATGCAGCAACTTTGAAATATCTTCTTGCAGTATGTGTAAAAGAATTCATTAACATCCCTGAAATTCATCTTAGAAAAACATTGTAATTTGATAAACAACATCTCTTCTGGTTGTACATTTGTTATCAGTTCTGTTTTTACCAGGATAATGATCTTAAATTAGATATTGATGCTGCCTAAAAAGGTAAAATGTTCTACCTGCTCCAGCTTATGCCCTGCCTCTATAATGCTTATCTTTGGTTTCCTATTTCTTGAGAATCTCACTACCTCCATTTTCTTCTCATTGAATTGTTATGCTTTACATATTTGTTTGAAAATAGTTCTTTTCTAATCTATACATTGTTTATTTTTATTCTCTCTGAGGATAAATTTTATCTGTAATAGTTTTCAGGGTTGATCCAAATATACTTCTTTCTTATGCCTCAAGTCTCAATGGTATCTGCCCAAATATAAGCTGAGGTATTTTTTCATATTAGTGATTATAAAAATTACATCTTTATATGTCTCCAAAAATTCTTCTGAGGGGTGTTCAAGGTTTATGGAGAATAATAATTTGGTGATATATATATCATTATAATTAACAGACATTTCTATTAATTTTAACTGAATCCCTATTATTTAAAACTAATCATCAGACAGCTGACAAAAATGTGCGTAGGAAGAGGGTAACTTAAAAGATGATGACAGATTCTGAAGCTCAGCAGTTTTATTTCTGGTAACTTAAATATAGTATACTTAAATATACTATATTCTGCATCAACTTTGCATGAGCTGCAACTAATCTGAGTATGAAAAAAATGGGATAAATATAGTGTTTTATTAAATAATGAGCAAAAAAAGTGAAACTAAATGATTTTGAAAGTGTAGAGTTGCTATGAAAATATTTCTTGTTACATGGACTTACTATAAGAAAACCCATTCTCAGCGGAGGATATCATTTACATGTGGAATCCTAGTGATATATGAAGAGAGGACAATATGAAGCAATTGCATGTAATACTTCTCATTCAAGCGTGCCATAAGGTTTGAATGTGGAGTTATGCTGCAGGATTAAAATCAAGGTGGCAGTGGGTAACAGGATTATGAGCCTTTCTGCCTTTAAACTTCTCCTGCAAAAGAATTAATCTCTTGGAGAGCAGGATTTTGGTGTAATAATTGGATTACTATGTACTGTATGGCAATCTATTGCAATATTAGGTAACTGTCATGGATCGGCTGACTGTAACTTTATGCTGAGTCTCACAGGTGATCACAGTAATGGTAGCATGAAAAATTCATGTTTAAATTAGGTACACATGTATACGTATACCACAGTATTTCACAAAAAAACATACCTTCATAAAATACAATGCAGGCTCTATATAGGTATTCCATGCATGCCCAGAATGCATCAGCATAAAATCTTCCTAAATTACTTTTCCCAAAAAATTGGAAATTTTTGTTGGGTTTGGCTTATATTTGAGCATATATGGTAACAAAATTAATTAAGTTTAAAAAATTAAATTAACAAAGTTAATTTTCAACGGCTTACATTAAGAAAAATAACTTAGTAACATTTGTCTTCTAAGCATTTCAATATTAACTGAGGTTACATAATATTTGAAATTTATTTGAGGTTATGTCATTTATCATCATCATACATTGACTATAAAGATTGGTGTCAAAAGGAATTGCTTCACCTATTGGCTGCAAGCAATTTGTTAAATATGTAATTCTACTCTGTTTTCCTAAGATTGGGTGTTGATAATATTTACAGTTAATTAATGGTATGATGTCATGATGCAAAAAGCTGTTAAATATAACCAATATAAATTTTATAAACCTTTATACTTCGTATACTTTAAAATAAATTATAACCAATCCTGGCAGAAATTGGGGTCCCCAAAAGGCTAAGGTAGAGCTATACACACGATACAGGAAAAATTCTGAATGCATATGTATGTGTTCTGTATGAATTATATATTTCGATTTGCATGTTCATTTAGTATTAAAATTGTAGCTATTTTATTTCAATCATAGTCATAATAATAAATGCCTCTTTGTTGTTAATGTACCAATTATAAGACTTGAATAGTTCTGTCTTCTACCTTTGTTGGATACTTAATAAAAAATAATTGTGTTGCTATGGTTACTTGTTGCCATGGGGTTGCCTTGACAACAAGGATGGCTTTGTTGGATGCTATTGAGCCAGGATCAATAAACTTAATAAAATGCTTTGAATTCTTGCCGTCAGTGATATTCTTCTTCTGAAAACTTGACATAATAGATTTGAACACAAATGAAAATTCGTCTCATCTTCTTGGTATTGGAGTATTTAAAAAGGGGAAGAAGTCAGCCTGGTGAGAAATTACTCTTATGTTAAAAAGCCATTACTGACATGAATGGGTTTAGTGTGTGATTTTTCAAAATGGCCATAGCTCTATCAGTATTGGAAACTTAAATATTACTGCTGCTAATAACTCATTGTAGTTTCTTGTAAATAGGCAAGTTTCCTTACTTTAAAGATTTTAAGTTGTTCACTTGCACTATTACTTAATTCTGGATATTATTTATAGACATAATTGAAAATTCTAAGATAAGACTGAATGAAAGGAATTGTAAGGGAAAAGAAGGTATTACTTGTGATGTATACCCATGTTCATGATTTAAGATATTTATTCCCTTAGTTAATAAATTCATTTTAGGTTCTTGCCTTCCCTTCTACACAGATTATTAATGGGTTA
>LYUA01000020.1:667381-677866 GCA_002093875.1 Calopteryx splendens
ATTCACACAAGGGTAGGGTGGCCAGTTCCTTTCCCTGTACCGCCTGTGATTTCCTGGGATGACCTGGTACCCGAAAAATGGTACACAGCTTGGGTGAAGCTTAGGATGCTCTGAATCGGTTATCACTGGATATCAAACTCGGGCCTTCCGGTCAGGAGTTCAGCGCTCTGACCTCTGGAATACCATGCCCCCACTGTTTTATAAAAGTTTGACAAAATATTTTGTAAAACATCTTTTGATGGAAAATTTTACCATGAGCAACAAGCATTAGAATTCATGGGGTATTAATCATAGGTTGAATTAAGTTCGGCATTCTGGTTTTTCTTGTTAAAAGTGGATATTGTTCATGCTTTTTAGCTCCATTAAATAATACTGAAGGTAATTTTTGTACAGAATTATTATATTTCAAATACTAAGATTCTTAACCATTTTTAATTCAGAAAACAGTGGCATGATGTCACTCCTATAGCAGCTCCAGAGCCTCGTTTTGGAGGATCTCGGCGTAAGATGGAAGAAAGAGAGGTGAATGCAACAGAGGAGAAGAAACGTCGGTATTCACAGAGCCCAACGACAACCAAGAGTAGACGTGTGTCTGACTCACCAAAAGTTATGTTTGTGCATCATGATGATGCTAAAATGGAGGACGAGGACCTCCACCTCAGAGGTCAGTCTCTCATTCTGTCATTTTAGCTTTTTAGGCACTGGGGAACTCCCTCAGATAGGCTTTGTGAAAAGAGCAATTAAATGATTAAAAAATATATCTACCAATCTTTTATGCATAAAATATATATAAACGATTGGTAGCTTTTATATTTTTAGGTTGTTAAATCTCAATGTTTTCCAATTCTAAATTCCCATTTAACCACTTATAAAAAATTGATTTTTGGAATTAACAATTTGAGTACATTTTAATCTGTTATTACTTTAATTTCCATGATAATCATGATATTACTTTGAATTCTTGAAAATTTTAAATTTTTTGTGTAATTATTGTCTCAATTTACTAAATAGTCCTATATTATAATATACTCTTGCTTTATCAGATTAATTATTTGATCACTTTGTGTTATTTTCATTGACTAAGTAATACCATTAAAATGTCATGAATTTTATTGAATTCGTTATGCCAAATCAACTTTTTATTTTTCAAAATTAAAATTAAATCTTCCAACTTTGAATCCATGAGTTCTACTGTGGAATACCCCTTATTGAGGAAAGAAACTCACCATAGCCTCCTTTGTGGAAACTTTTTGGAAGCATGCTTTTTTTAATTATAGATTCTACACACAGGATTTTATATTCTATTCAATAAAAGCAGAGCAATAGAAAGATCTAAATCCACTGCAGCTGCACTTTTTGTTGCCTTAGTTATTTTACCTAAATCAAAAACCCATGCTCCAATTTTCATGAGGGAAGCTACTCTTTTACATAATGAGTATGCATGCTTTTTTCTCATCAAGGAGTATGTCCATAGTAGATAACATTATATTTAATTGGATAATTTCATGTATTGGGTTGAAGTGTCATGGATTTGACCAATTAAGAAATGAATTCCTTTGCAGTGAGATTACAATTTTGATATTTTTAACCCCAGATAAATGATCCTCATTGCGATCAAAAGTTTAAGCTATTTTATTTTTGTAAATAATATTTTTGTGTGACATATGCTGTATCAAGTAATACATTCAGAAAGCTTCTTAGTTTCTGTGGAAGGTTTAAAAAAGGCACAGGGACCTTGGAGTCATTTAGACTCCATTATCTCTTTTATGCCTTCCAGACAAGAAAAAGTACGATATGTTTGCAGAATCACCATCACCGCAGAGGGAAGTGAAGCCAAAGCCAAGTACTACTGAGGCAACTCCAGTGATATCGACAAAATGGAAGATGCAAATGGGACCTGGGATTAACAGGTTTGTTGAATATTTCTAGTAGTACAAGGTTTAGTGTTTTATATTATAAGGTTGATTGTAATTAATCTGATCAGTGATAATTAGTTAATTGAATGGTTATTTCAATTTGTCATAAACTTTACCATTTCACCAGTTCCTTATCATGTGATGGTAAATATACATGCTCTCTTAAATTATAAAGGGTCTGCTATAATACCACTGTAATATTAATTATAATTTAGAATGTCGATTTAGTACTGTGGGATGGTTTTAAGTTAATATAGGAGTGAAATAATAGTAAATTCTTCATTAACCTTATGTGGTCCAAATTTATTTTTGGAATTCAAACCTTCTGGTCCAAATTAATTTTTTGTAAAAAAGTAATAATTGCCAGAATTGAATGTTGACTTTTTAATGTTCTTATTTTAAAGTTTAAACTAAATATTCACTGGTTGTATTTTTATGTTCAATCAAAGAGTTTATTCTTTAAAATATTTCATAGAGTGGTGCCTTTTGAAACAGTTACCCACGTGTAACTCAGGTTTGCGGTCACATGTTTCACAAATGAAAGTAGTTTCCCGTCTTTCACCAGGCAAATTCCTTTTAGAATGCACAATAGTCTTTGTCTTTCCCCTCTGAATGTTGAATGATAATATGGAGCTTTCCATTTAGTCTGCTCCTTGTACGAATTGGAAGTTCATCCTCTCTTGGTTGCAGCAGTTCCTCGGTGGAAGTTGCCAATTAGCTCAATCAACAACTGTCTCCGGTACTTTTATACTCCAAGGTTTAGTACTGTTTGTTTTGCAGCATTACAGGTATGGATGTACTCATTTATTACTGAAGCTTCCATGCCCCAGGAAAACATTTTTCACCACCATTTTAGAGTTTCAAAGGAAGCAGTACGAAGAGGTATACTGGTCTGCAGTATCAACCCTTCCCATAGTTTTTGTATAATGTTTTTACACTTAGCTTCTCAATTATTTGTACCTGTCTAGTTCTCTTTTCTTCTCTGATTACTGAGCATAGTAACCACACTTTTGTCTCTCCAAGCCAAGAAAAGAATGTTATCATCACTTATAAAGGTAATTTTATCCCCTTTCTTCAGCTTAGGGTTTTTGAAAAAGGTGGGGTCCTTTTAGTAAGAAGAGTCCCAGTTACATGGCACCCTACAGCAGCTAGCTGTTTAGCTAGGGTAGGACTTATATAGAATTGATCAGTTTACAGATCAGTAAATAAACCTTTCATGGCACACTTTAGTTTGTTTTAAAGTTGCAGGACAATTCTGGAGGTGAAAGGAAGGTCTGGTTTTTTAAGGTATCAGTAGTGGTTTTTCCATGGTTGGGAATGAAGGTATAAATGTAGCTGGAGGCAGAGTCTACTAAAACATATATCCAGATACCCCATTTACTGGTCTTCACTGGATTGTATGTTATAAAGGAAATCTTACCCTTGAAGCCAATAACATAGTCATTGCTAGATTCTGGCTAGGAATGAAGTATTCTCTGTTTCGATCATCTAAATAACTTGAGGAAATTGCCCACCTTTTGTGTTCTTGTTTTCAAGCTGTGGTTGTATGGGCTTGTAATTTATAAATCCAATAAATATGAAAAAAAAACTTTCTAGTACTAGGATAATCCTTTGCTTGAAATCTTCTCTCTAGCATAATTGTTGGTCTTGAAAGTTATCTTTCTCATTAGAATTGAAGTGAAATATAACTGAAAAATATTTGGTGATGTGTTACAGTTAGTGGACCTTTGGTGTTTTGTCCCAAGTTATGAATAATTCTAGGGGATACATTGTTCTGGTGTATTACCTTATGGTACCCACCCACATTTGGATGAGTATTAGTACCAGTTTCATTCACATTGAAATCACCTCTGCTATTTGAAGCCTCACTGTCTCTTATCACTCTGGCATGTCCCTTTGACCTAGCCGAAACAACTTCATCAGAATCAGAAATTTCATTTGATTGTCCAGGACTGGTTTTGTGTCTTAAAAACCTTCCTTGGCACACATTGGCTACAAACAGTCACATAGTCCTCATCTTCACTGGATAATTGTCAAACTCATCATCCAGGTCACACCAGCTATTAAAATGCTACACAGTCCCCATAAATTTTAAACTTTAAAATGATTAAACAATTGAGTAAAGTTTCACCAGTTCATATTCTGTAGTATGCTGGCTCTTAGGGCTGTATTCCAAGTTGTTCCAAGGGTATGCTCACTAGCATTCAAATTCTCTGATTTAACAGTCATCCTTTTTAGTTCGGACACGCCACAAAACGCTAAAGTGGAATGGGGAGACCTCTGAGTGGGTGGGGTAGGGGAAGGTGACATCGGTCAAGGGTGAGGTGATGCCCGATAAGGTGGTGCCGGCGATCTCGGGTTTTGTACCACTCTGCCTAGTCGAAAGGGCCCAAAATCCTGGTGAAATGTACCATACCTTCAGAATAGTTCCCGACGACCTCCCGAATCTAATTGAGACAGTTTGGGTTCACAACAATTCCCTGTTCTTAGGTAAAAAGTAAGGCTGGCATTATGAAGTTGGGAAATATGGACATTACCAACTTTGGTTTTACGCTTATCCAAAATAAAGGATTGCTTCATCATCTTAATCCGTTGAAACGTTTTACTAATGTAGTCACCATATTAAAATAACTATTCCATTCCACAGTATTTCTTACAATTGTTAGCCCTTGTTTTATGATCTCCATCATCCATAAATAATTAAAACTAGTGAATGTTTTCTAAGAAATCACGAATAAAAATTATGCATGTATATGTTTATATTACTTATTTTTACTGCTGAAATATGAATTACGGATGATACCGTCAAAAAGACACCTTCTGAATGTCTCCATAATCCATTCCCTTGTTGTGCTGAGTGTTTAAGATCAAGTAAAGAATCCCTAATTTAGTAATTTCAGGTGTGACTTAATGGAAGTGTCTGATATCCATTAATGAGTTAAACTTTGTACTTTTCCATAAGAATTAATTCACTGCAATCAGTTTCACCTTGATTAGATGATGCCTTATCAAGGTGAAACCAGTCGCAGTGAAGAAATTCTTGTGGAAAAGTACAAAGTTTAACTCATTAATGTAATCCCTAATTGTTGGGTAAGTGGTTGAGGGACATTTCATGAACTAAAACTGCCAGAGGGATCATCACTGTCACCCAAACAAAAGTTCAATTTGAGGGATAAGGGGAGAATATCATTATGGAATCACCCCTTAATCCTCTGATCATTTCATCTAAGAGTATGCTTACTCCAATTGAAAGATTATTTGAAGTCATAAAACATAGGTTCTAACTTAAGGTTAGTTATAAATTGATCAATTAAATCTCATACATTTTGTATGCAATGTATGTAATATGCACTAATGAATAACTTGGTAGAATACATTAAGTTATACTAATGTTATATTAATGACTTCATTAAGTACAAACAACAGATACAAAGTTTAAAAAAATGTTTGTAAATGAATTGCGCTAAATATAATTTCTTGCATAATCATTTGAGTGTGACTTTTTTAGTGTTTGTGGTTTTTCCAATGTGCTGATCATTTCAAATGATAAAAAATAAATTTAATAAATATTTGAGTATAGTGTTTTGTAGTGATCATCAATTCCCACCGATCCATGAATTTTGTTCACTTTGTTTCATCATGGAGTATTCTTTTTACTCCAAATTTAGGCCATCTTAAAGTTTCATTGTATGTAATAATTTGCTTTTAATATTTTTTTTAGATTCAAGAAGAAGGAAAGATCAGAGAGGGACAAAGAACCATGGGAGGATATTGAAGATAACCGCTATGGAGGCTTCATGAAGGAGGAACCTGGCAGTGAAGAGGAGCAGAGCCATAAAAAGTCACCTGAGCCAGAAGAAAAATTCGCTCCTCACCGTTCAGGGCCTCGTGATTCAATGGACAGGCTGGAAAAAGAACCTCCCCTTCCACCTGGCACACAACCCCCACCACCAGGCGAGGAAGATACAATAGGGAACCTAGGGGGCAGTGATGGAATTGGGAAAACAATGCAATACTATGAGAAATTCCGTGGGGGGTTCCGCATTGGAAAGAAACTGAGTGAGGAGCCATCATCTACAACTCCCACAGCTCTTGGAACCAATTCTAATAATGCAGGAAATTCATTGGCCAGTGTGCCTCCACCTCCAAGGGAAGGATCAGATCCTCACCAAACCACCCCTGGGCCAGGCCCCCCATCAGGAGGCCCGTCAACACCAGGGAAGGGCCCAAGAACAAGTGCAACACCTGGAACTGGGACTTCTTCTGGGGCAAAGGGTCCCAAAACGGACAGCGAGGACAGTGACTCCTCAGCATCACGACCTCAAGGACCAGATGGCAGTGCCCCACGTCCTAAGCGATCACGGTCGGGGTCATCAGTTGGTGACTCATCTCCACGTAGTAGGCATAGGTAATTATTATATGGAACATATAAGTTTTTGAGAGCTTTTATGGATTGTTACTACTATTAAAAATAAGAAAAATTCCTTTTTAAATGCTTTATTTGATTCATTTTATTTATTACCAATTTCTTATTGACTTGAATAGACTGCAAAGTCTGTAATTTCGTGTTGCTGTTTTGTAAGAACTTAATGAAATTTTATCTATAAGGTAAAACAATTTTAACAGTCTCATCTTCTCTGGAAGTAGTTTTGTTGCAGAAAATTCAATCAAAATAATTTTCTCATATGCCAAAATTATTTTTTTTTAGTCGTAGTAGATCGAGAGGCAGAGGTGGACGCTATTCTCGTTCCCCTGGAACCTCGGACTCGGACAGCTCTCGTTCGTATGGGAAGAGACGCCATCGGCGTAGCCGCTCCAAGTCCTCTCGTCGCTCTTCTTATGGGAGGCATTCACGTTCTGGCTCATATGTTGGAGGTGGGCGTGAGGGAGGTGGAGGTGGTGGCAGGTATGGGAGCCGCAGCCGGAGTCGCTCGTATGATGATCGTTACAGGAGTTCTGGCTCCCGTTCACATTCCAGGTCACGCTCTTATGACCGATCGAGATCGCGATCTTATGACAAGTATGGAAGTAGATCACGCTCGAGGTCAGAAGATTATTATCATGGACACCACCACCATCATGGGCACCACCACCATCACAGGCGCAGCAGGTCAGGTAGCCCACATAGGCGAAGTCATGATCACAGGGCCCAGCACGGGGGCAAGTACCCCCCAGGACGGTTTCCACGTCATCGAGGTGGGACATATTACCGTCCACGGTATCAAGGATACAAAAACCCTCGGGGTGGGTTTGTGCCTCGGGGGCGTGGGTTCCATCCCAAATTTTCAAATCGTGGTGGCCGTCCATTTGTGCCAAGGGGGAGAGGTCGAGGTAGAGGGAGATTCTTTCACTACAAGCCTGGATACCGAAACGATAAGGATGGATACCACAGGAGGTATGACCAGAGGGGTCGCTCACGGGATAGGGATAGTGAAGATAGGAGGAGTAGCTACAGTAGGGGTGATGATGATCCAATGAAGAAGGTGGATGAAGCCAAGGAGAAGATAAATAGGTACATAGCTGAAACTGGTGGGGATGATGTTGACACTGGTGGGAAGCGAGATAGGAATGACTCGTTGAGTGAAGGGGAGGAGGTGGATGAGGAGGAGGCAGGATCGTCGTCGTTTGGAAGGGGAGGAGGCGAGGCAGATTACGTGGATAGAAAGGTGTTTGAAGGGAAGTGGGCAGATGGGGATGAGGGAGAGAAGGGAAACAGAGGGCGTGGGAGCAATTTTGGTGAGGAAGGAAGCAGCAGTAAGGCTGGAGGGGTGGGATCGGGGGCCAGTGGCGGAGGTGACTTGCCAAGCATTGAGGAAATGGATAAATTCCTCAATAAAGTGAAGGCTCAAAAAAAGGAAGAAATGAAAGAAAGGAATAAAGCATTTGTCAAACCAACTGCATGGTGAATGTGATTGAAGAGAAAGTGTGGTGTCCTTGTACTTGCCATGAAGTTGTGGTCGGTATATTATTGTGCCATTATTTTTCATTGTTTTCACCTCATCAGTCTTACCCATTCAATTCAAACCTTGTGTTTCCACTGTTTGCTTGCACATGTGCACTCAACATGTATGGACCTTTAATTTTAAACACACACAATAAGAATCTTTTATTCAAAGCTCTGTATTTCTGTGGCTTACATAATTAAAGAGATAAATGTGTCAAAATTGCATTTTTTTAATGGTGTATAAGTGTTCCCTTACTTTATTTTTATCATATGTGTCTATAGAGGGAATAATCAGTTTTGTAGAAATTCATTCAATTAAAACTTGCAATGCATTAGGGAATGCATAAATTTACCATTATTGTTATGTAATTTAAATCTGTTTCTTCACCTAATAAAATGACCTGACACAAATATTATGTGCTAGATGGTACTTTTTCATTCCTGAGCTTCTATATCTTTCCAGAAATATGCAAGGGTATTTCATCTTTAGTAGTTTTTAAGCAAAAGCAATTCACATTTAAATGAACACTCTCTGCTGACCCTAATAATTTAATGTGTATTTCTGTGCACAGTAATTGTTTTTGTCATATCTAAGGTGCTAACTCCATAAGATCTGGAGTGTGAATGAAATATTACACCAAGAAACTGCTACCTAGTCGTAGAAAACTTGGTATGTTCCTGAGTGGTGTGAAGGTTGTGTCCTAGCTGCTAGTGGTTCAATTCTGGTTCCATTTAAAAATGGAATGGGATGTGTGGGTGCATCCACTGCATATGATATTACATATTGGAGTATGCTCTGGTGCATTCTCCACAATGGCATTGTTGAAGATTACCGTTACTTTGGCGGTCGTGGAAATGTGTCCACCAGTAAATATCATAGTAATTAACCTTCAGGTTGATTTTAGAATTTTATGAGTAAAGATTGAGAATTGGGCAGGTGAAATGGATTCCTTGAATCAGTTGGTTTAAAAGTTAAATTTTACGTCAATGTCACGTGCTGGTTTGGATTTAGTCCACATTAAATTCATTCCCTCAGCACACATTGTGTGGAGTGAAGTTAAAAAAATAGTTGTTATATATAACAATTACCATGTTGGGGCACCTATGCTGAACTCTTGTTGTAAGACACTAAATATTGTAGAATAGTTTCTCAGAACATTTTTACTGTAGCACCTTTCGAATAAAAAGCTTAACAAGAAATGTATCATTTAAGATTTTGGACATGATTAATTTAAGGTGGATTGGACAATATAGACAAATTTCACTTCTCCCATGTCATAATCCTACATTGGACTCAACTTGCAATAGTTTTCAACCGCCCGTCATGGGTTATGACATTAAACACTAATAATATACTTGTTTGTTGTTAATGGTTATGGCATAATTGGCAATTTATTTAATATTTAAATTATCACTCGCTAATAAGTGGCCTATTTCAGAAGAGTAGACAGTGTAGGAAGAAAAGTTTAGAGTATTTTAATGGGAAATTCATTTGTGAGTAGCATTATTATTTCCTAAATGAATTATTAGAATAGTTATTTATAGCCTAGTGGATTTAATTTTTTTATCATGGCATGGAAGTTAACTTTTCAGTTATAACCTAAATTGACAGGAAATAGGTTAGGTCCATCCATCCAATCAAACAAGAGGAATGGGAAGTGCATTCTTGATTAACTATATTTAATGTACTTGCATTGCTTCCGTTCAGCAACCTTATGTGATAACTTTCCTTTTTTCAGCTTGAAACTACCCATAACATTCACATATTCACTATGGTGGTTTTATTGAGCATGATTTTAACATTATATCCAATTGAATACACGAATGATGATGAAACAATGGATTCTAAGTGCTCACAAACTAGTGAACCCATTGTGCCCCATTCACTATATTCCTTAGCCCTTTCTCTGCAATAAATGGGGATAACCACAAAAACAGATACGGCCATCTGTGACATCTAGGGGTATTCCACAACCTTTTTTTTTGTTGAACTTAAAAATTTGAGTTTTCTTATTGTTTAAATAAATATTATAGCCAAGGTGTGTTGTTAATGTTGTGAATCATTTCTTTAGTGATACTAGCATTCAAAAATTGCTTTTTTATTGTCTACGACAAGGAAATTAATGATTTATTTTTTCTAGATACTAGGCAAAATAATGAAAACTATTGATGCAGCAAAAGGGTTAAATGTGGAATGTTGATTTTCCTAAAATATTAGATCATATAATACCTTGGATTATCAAAAGTGTTGCCATCAGCCATTCTATGTAGGTTTATTATATGCCAGGTCAAATTTTAAGATGCCACTCCTCATGAAGGGTAAATGGATTTGAATAGATTAGGTGCTATGTATTTGTTTTGAATAGCAATACACTTATTTCAACTTTGTAGGTGGTGTTAAAACATAAGTTTCATAATATTGAAATATGCCAAGAGTATGACGAACAGATGTAACCAGAAGGCACCTGAGAACTGCAAATTGCAAGAGATTTAAGAAATATGACATGAGTTTTGTGTTATGGGAAGGTAAGCCTTCCCTTAATTCGAATCCCATTATTTATTCATCAGAACATTGTTCATTGTCAACCTCGACATATTGTCAGCACTTGAAATCAGTTGTAGTAA
>LYUA01000020.1:767462-781074 GCA_002093875.1 Calopteryx splendens
TCCCCCTCCCTCCATCTCAGCACCGCGCCATATCCAACCCATTCCGTCCTCTCCCTCCTCCTCTCCCTCGTTCACGCTCCATTCCATCAAACAGATGAGAAGTTCGTCCATCGATTTATCGCCGGGAGAAGCGGATTCACTGCACAACATTCGTCCCAGAACTCCATCACCCACCTCCCACATCATCTCAGAAAGCCTCCTCCCGTCTCTCCTTTCCCTTCTACTCTCCGTCCCAACGCGGGCCGAATCCCGGTTTATGGAAAACATTAACGAAACATCAACTTGCTCTTTGGAAATTTGATATTGCAGTGATTTGGCTTGAATGGTGACTTTCACGGAATAGTTTCTGTCTCGGAAAATAATAGTTTGGGATTACGTTGTGTTTGTATAACGGTAGAATTAACCCTAAGCCAGGTTTTTATAGTGCCTTAGAGTAGTAACCTGCTTCGTCTTCATTGTGATCTGCTGTTTTCTTTGGGAGGGAGGGGGGGTTACATTTGTATCATGACAAATTTCTACTAAGAACAAAGTAAAAAGAGGAGAGGAACTCCATCATCATCAGCAGACATCAACCTCAAGGTTGTTTCACTGCAGCTTTCCACTCCGTTCAATTCTCAGTAAACCTATTCCTTCTATCGAAATTCCTTACGCTTGCATCTCTCACTACTTGTTTGAGATACATAATTCTTTGCCTTGCTCTGCAGTTCTTTTCATCAATTATTTCATACATAACTGTCCTCAGGAGGCTGTCGTGTCTTAGAGAATGCCCAATAGGTTTCTCTCTCCTGCCTCGCAGCATTCCCAAAGATCTTCTTTCTATGTGAATACTCTGTTTCTGTTCTGTGCAAATTCTATGCGAATATGTGAATACACTTCATAGGACTTCGCTCGTGATTCGCTCTGTCCGTTTCATCTTCATGATTATCTTAAGACACCACATTTTCATTGCTTCCAGTCTTCTCTTTTCAGTTTACAGTTTGTCGTCAATGGAAGATCATGGTTCAGATGTATGTATTCATGAAGCGTTTATTTACTTCTAAGTTTGTGTTGCCAGCTTTTGGTAGACATTTCTTCAGGTAGCTCTTTAGACTATTTTTCTGACTAACTAGAGCCTACCTTTAAGTTGGGAACATTCTTCTACATGTTGCAGTTTCAGCTGCTTTAGCCTCAAGATGAAAGTTTCTTCCACGTGTATTTTATTTTCTATACTTCAACATTCAATTGCATTTGTTCATAATTTTTCCATGTAGCCCAATATCCGCATATATCTCCTTCTCTGCCAAAATCGTTATGCCACCGGCAAAGAGTTGCATACTGATTTCTTATTCGTGGACACTAATTTTCCTAATTTTAGTATTTTCTTATTTCTCTTCATGTTTCTTTTTCAAATTGCATATCATGGGAGAAGATTCACATCCTTGTCAAATTCCTTTGTTTACTCCCTCAGTACTGCAGACATTTATGGCGATTTTAATGTATATTACAGTAATCAGTCGAAAGGTTGGTTTAGTATGTTATAGGGTATACGGCATGTGAAATTCACACAGTAGGGTAGAGAGGGATTCCTCCCCTATGGCGCCTGCGGCTTTCCAGAAAGATTTGTTGTTTAAAAAGTAACATAGCAGGAGTTACTTTTGCAGAAGTACTGAATCGACTACTAATCGTATTCACCCGGGTTAGAACCTGAGTCCTCCGATTAGCAGCTAAACGATCAATTCACTAGGCTACCACACTCCTCATTTTGTTAGCCTGTAAAAATTTCTTCACCAGTTGCATCTTTGTTCACTAAAATAAGTGAGATTCTATTCCAGTCAATTTTTAAAATTTTTTCTTCAAGTTGATGAAAGCAATGCAAGATGACTGGTCTATTTGTGCCTCTGTTTTAATAATCCTCAGGGCAGGAGCTCCACGTTCATGCATAATAATCCCACTCTCGTCTTATAGTTACCTCAAATCGCTATAATTGTTCAATAATTATTATAATTTTTATTTTTGCGCCAAAAATCTACAAAGCCTCTTTGAGATCAATTTAGTGACGGATTTGTCTGGTAATTTTCAATTAGCCACGTTAAGTTATCTACGGAAACTAAATTCTCAATGGTAATTAAGTGCCATGTTAACGAATGGCGATATCTACATACCTGGGACAGTCATATTTTGACTCCTTTTTTATACTTATGACTTTCGCTGTGTCGTGGAACTTCCCTTGACGCTTGCACGCTGCGTTTTGGCGTGCCTAAGTAAGCAGCACGTTGGTAAAACTATTTATTCTCTCACGCGGTCCCACCCTCTGCTAAACCACAGCGATGTAGAGAAATGCAAACAATTTCTAAAAACGGAACATCATTTACTCTGTAGGATTTTCACAATACGCCTTAAGGCCTAGTTACCGTAAGATTGAAATTTAATGCAGAAAAGCGTTATTAACGGCATTAGTCTACCATTGATTATAGGTTTTGGATAGGCCCAAGGTCTAAGAACTGCTGCTCTTGTAAGCCTACATCCCTAAAGCATGAACATTACTATAATCCTGTCATCTCTGCGACCAAAGTTTCGTAACCTAAGAACACCACGCTCCATATCAAAGCATAAAGTCATCCTTTATGTACACCAATAATTAAGATCAACTCCGTCTTCTTTATAAATTCATATTTACCTATAAAAATTCTTCTCTTATTACTTACTCTTAATACTTATCCCATTTCCGTCTAAAACATTTCCCAAATAAGTGCAGTGCTTTTACCTGCTCGATTTTATCCCCTACAACTTTTATATTTAAATTAGCCTTCCTATTTCTTGAGAATCTAAAAAATTAGCCTTCCTATTTATTCAGAATCTCAATGGTTATCTCGCTAATTAAAACTTCATCACTCACAAATCTGATAACCAGTTTCCCACAAACTTTTCAATGCTATCTTCAGTTCTTCCCATGCTGCGCTTACCATTTCCTTAGCAAATACATTGAAAAGCCGGAGAGAAATTGAACATCCCTGAGTTAGTCCCACGCTTATCACCTGCCCACCTTTTTTCTTCACCCGCATTTATGAAGTCGCATGAGACTTGTAGGTTTCCGATAGGTCCTTCAAGCTTTATCCTATCCTCTGTAATTCGTTCATTAAATGTGCCAATTAAATCTGAATTCTCAACATTCACAATTCATACAAATTGGTATATCCTGTTTCCATTTCATATTTATCTCTATCGGCGATTTCCCTACTACTGGAATCACGCGTGCCTTCCCCCTTCCAAACTCAAACCCATCTTACCCAAATTCTAAGCATTCAGTTACCTACCCCCTTCGTCATTTGATGGACGATCCTAAGTACTACCTTTACCGTGGACGTGATTGATAGTCCTGTATACATCTGATTTTCCCTTTTTAGGGATGCGAATTTATACTTATCGTGCAGAGTTTTCTGGCCTTACTCCTTTCTCATATATGCCACAAATGGACTCATATGAACTCCTTCCATTTTGTACTACGCTCTTTGGTGAACGTTATTAGTTATTTCAACTGTCGTTTTTACTCTAATTTCCCTCTATGCCTTTTTAATATCGAATTCTTATATTCTTCGACCTAATACCGATCTCTTTCTGAAATGGTGCGATGTATTTATCAAATATTTAAAATATCTGATCACCAAATCAGTAGGTATTTCTATATGATAATTATTATTCTCTTATACTTTATTCTCAAAATGCATAATAACAACAGTTGTTAATTTTAATCTTCCCAAATTTAATATCTTTCTGTTACACACCAGTGAAATGGCAGCTCAGATTTATTTCATGCAATTTACTTCTCTTAAATTGGTATTCCCAACTTATCGATGAGCTTACAATTGCCTGAATAGGAGTAAGCGTTTAGTTACATGGATATTATCTCTAAATAGGCTATCCGTTAACATAATGTGGTAAATCTACGTAGTTTTACATTAGTCTCGATACAATTATTTCCAGTTTGTAATGACAATGTGTTCATCGCGATAAATACGGATTTATTTATTCAGAGAAGTATTTTTTTGTAATGGTCATATACGCTTCTTAGCGCCATATGGTATTGGCTTCTGGCAGTCCGATTTGGTGTCTAGAATTTCCTCCATGTTGGTCTTAGGATGTCAACAGCGAAGCTTCTGTAATTTCTTCAAATTCATAACTGCGCTGCCCGGAAGCGATTCGCGATTCCCTCCACACCCTGCACAGTAAGCGTAGTGTCTAAATAATTCATGCAGGGAGAGGTTTAGTGTTGCGAAAAATATGATAACTTATGGTCTTATTTTTCTTCATTTGGAATGAAAACTTAGAAGATAATGTTAACTCAGAATCTCTGTGGAAAATCTAAACAAATTTGAAGTTGACGGACTCCGGCGTAACTTTGTGGAAGGACAACATTAGGTATCACTATCAAATGAAACACGTTGTTTTTCAACAAATATTCATCCTCATGGGAATTTGACGATGCCCGTCTGGATGAAACTAGTGATACTGTACCCGGTTAATTAAAGAGAAGTAACGACGTGCTCAATTTACTGGATATAAAAAATCTATTCAATTATTCGCTTATTCGTTATTTACTCCATGAAAAAATTACTACTCAATATTTAAAGATTTAATTTGCGTAAGTTATCCTGATTTTATAGATTTATGAGAAAAAGGTTGCTTTCATATTCATTTAAGATGGGAGGTAAATAATTTTCACACTAATTATATTGAGTGCAACAACTAAGCATTACTTCCATTCAATTCTAGAGATTGTAGTAGGCGTCCATAAAGCTTTCCACTTTTTTCCGAAGAAGAGCTTCAAATCCGCAGTAAACAAAGACCCAAAGCCAAAAGCCCATTGCAACGACGGATGCGCATATTCCATGGGAGCATCGGGGGGAGGCGATGTGAGGGCGGGACTGGAGAGTGAGGGAGGAACTGAAACTTCATCCGAGGGTGGAAACGACGGAAGATGAAGTGCGCATTGGAAAATTCGTAAGAACCATCGAAGAGGTGTTCAACCCAGACTCATAAATCTCGTGCATACAGACCTGTTCACATGGGAAATGAAAAGAGAAGTCTCTTGCATCTATTTTGAGCGAAACACTCCTTCGAAGAATACCATTGTTAAGTCAGGAAGTTGAAGCGCTGAGGAAAGACTCCGCTCGCTTTTTTTTGCGTATTTTCGAAAACCATTGTGCGTGAAATGTATCTATTTAAGTTACCGTGAAACTTTATTTGCAGTAAAGCTTTTGTATGTTCTACATTTCTAATGTGGTCTTTTTTATTGCCAGCTGTGTAATTTAACGGACTATTTAAATATTTACTGGTATACTTCTGGGTATCAATTTGCTGTAATAAATGGAAAATAATTTATTCTGGAAGTCTAGAAAATAATTTACAGACAAGAGACCGAAGGTGGGACAGGGGGGAGGAACTGACTCCTCTGTCTGAATGTGTGAAATACACAATAGTCCCGGCTTTGTGCAAGGTAGTACCTACCGCGCCTATCCAAATAAGCCCTCACGATTTTTGGATTTTGTTTATTGTCAGGATGAAAGTATAATATAGATTAGTGCATTCAAATTTAACTGATTCGAGTACAGTGACCCCAGTTACAGACGAACAATAACGGACTATATACCTACTCCCCATCAGCTCTGATTGGAAAATAACCAGCAATTCCAGATTATTCGCTGATGATACTGTCACGCACGGAGATATAAGTAATAAAATGGACTGTGGGGCTCTTTTTTACGATCTCAACAATTTTAGTGCTTAGTTTCAGGAGTGGGATCACGAATTAAATTCGAAACAAAATGTGCAGCAAAAATGTATTTTTGGCAAAATAAATCCATACGCCCTAACATCTACAGACTCGCAGGGGTGGGGATAAGACTAGCGGACCGGACCGAGTAAAATACCAGAACAATATCCCGTGATATATAAAAAAATGCGTAGTCATACACTTCTGGGAAAAAAAATAAATTCAGCCCGACACCTAGACTCGGAGGAGTATGCATAGAATCTGATCTATAATGGAGGAAACACATCAGAAAAATCTGTAGAGCTGCATTAAAGAAACTTGTCATCGGGTGTAGATCATATTCCTAGCAATCTATGGAACTTATAGGTCATATTTTGATCTTCTGTGTTCATTGAAAGTCTTGTTGACGTTGAATCCGGGCGAATTCCGAAAATACAATAGAAATTTGCTGGAAAAGAATTTATGTGAAAATTACGGTCGTTCGTTTGCTGCTTTCGACTTGATATATCATATTTGACATCACCTTCTTGCGAAAATGATGATGCTAAGAGTGGAATTAATTCGGAATTATCACATACGACTTTAGATTAAGTTGGTTAGTTTTTTTTATAAATTTAGGCATAATGATGAAACTAACCCGGTGATACCCAATTTTTCCTTGTGCTTAATATAAATCGACTGTTTTTAGGAACGCATTTGTCGAATTTCATCGAAATCTACACACATCGAAAAAGTCAATCCATCCACCTGTACGCGGCTGAAAGGCGTTCTCCAGGAGAGGAGACTGATGGTCCGCGTTGCAGTGCCCGGAGCACGCTCAGCCACATCGGCGCATGCGCGTCTCCACATTCATTCATTCATTCATTCGAAAGAGATCTGACGCGTATTTCGGAAGCTGTCCCGAGCCGACCCGGGGGCCGCCGCTCAGTGCACCGCGCCCTCTCTGGGCTGGCCGGGTGGGGAAGAGGGGATGACAATCGCTTTCTCCCCTTCAAGGGATAGCATGACTTGCGGTTTTGCGGATCCACGGTCCGTCCCTTTTATTCCAAGGTTCTATCCCAATGGGCCCTCCGCGCCATTGTGGGGCCCTCGATGGGGTAACCCTCCCGTCGTCAAGGAGACGTGAGAGCTTGCGTTCCCCCGTCGAACACGACGAATTGGTCTTGAATAGGGAAGGACAATGCGATGTAACCGGGGGGGTGGGGGGGGAGGCTTGGGGAGGGGGATGATAGGCACGACGACTTCAAAAGGAATGCCTCAACTCTTCAAACCTTCCCTCAGGGGGATACGTGCGGCAGTTACTCGTTTGCGAGAACACTGCGTGAGGAAATGACGCGATGGAGCCAACAGAGGCACCTGTCTTATTAGGAGTGGACCAGCGTCCAAGTCCCATTTCAACCTGCGAGGATTGGATTCCGCCATTGTTTATTTCGTAATGAATATGATTTATAGCAAATTTACTTGAAGCAATTCTTCGCGTGATCGTTCAGGGTTGAACATTTTGCTGGCGTTTAAATTGAAATAACCACAAGGTTTTTTTTTCACAGAAACGAGACTGAGTTATTTCATTTTAATAAATCTGTATGCACGGCCTAGTTTTCGCTTCGGTCCAACATCATTAGGTGATGATGGACGCCTTTAATGTTCGCTGCATTCGTGAAAATAGAGCATATTATAGTGGAATTGCTGTCATTTCCGAAATAATGAAGCAGTTCCAATAGGTAACGCAAGAAACGTAGAATCCTAGAAAATAATTTTGTTTAATTTGAGGATAAGTAGTGATTTGAGGTTCTGTCAAATTCCCAAAAGAATTCAAAAAATTTTTGAAGTTTCGACTGTAGTACTATCCGATAAAATGTTCATTCGTTGTCATTCCGGACACAACTATGTTTCCAAACTGTTGATATGTATTCATAAAAATGGATTACGAGCCTATTTGAAAAAACGTGGCCCTTGAGCCTCTCTAAGTACCTAAATTATCTTTCATATTTTTCTGAAAGGCTTCAATTAGATAGGAATTATTCGACTTCTTAACAAATTGTGTAATTTTACACTTTAAATTGAAGAATCCACTTGACTTAAAACAATTTACAACTCCACCATTTAAGTTAAGGAGGACTAAAAGTAGTGTCACATGAAATATTAACACAGTTATATTAAGTTATATTTCAGGTACAATCAATCAAATCTTATTTAATGTCTTGACTAAATAAAATATTTTACACAGTAAAATCTTGTCAAACTTGTAGATTGTCCTCTAAGTGAAACGTGCACGTCATAACACGATCTTAGGCATGTATCATGAGAAAATTCGACCAAAATTCGTTAATGGCATCCAGAAAACCTAGAGCACATCAGCTAAAAAGCATACGATAGCTTGCATGGCTAACGAGTATAATTTTCAGCGTAACAATATGGTCTTCTTTAAGACAGACTATAACTCTCATAGTAACTGTGTCAAGGTTAACACTTTTAAAGAGTAATATATCTATCAGCTTAGAACAGACAACAGGAGTATATCACTCGTTATAAACTCCCAAATATTTAGAGTACTTGTTTTAATCCGTCATTTTAAATAAGCTATTCAGATGATTGCGCAACTGTTTTAGAAAATGAATGAAAAAATTAAATTCGATTTGAGTATACTGCTCTTTGTGCTATTGTTGGTTTTTTGTGCCTGAAAGAAATTTAATATTAACTTATATATTGTGACTACTGAAATTGAACAAGATTGTGGGGGTAGATAGTATCCCTGAAGAAATTAGAAAATTTTTAGGATAGAGTTTAGGAAATTTTGTTACATCAGTATTAATTCCATTCCAATTAAGGGAATAGCAGCAGTATGTGAGTGCTGCAGGACAAGTAGTTTGATTTCGCGCGCAGCAAAGGTACTAAGTACTCGGTAGAACTAGTACGAGGATGGAGAAGAAGGCAAATGATTACTTAGTAGATCAGTTTGAGTTTAGGAAGGGTAGTGGTACACGTGACGCCATAGCAGTAATAAGGTCACAGATAGAAAGGAATATAGGGTATAATTAGGATGGGTTTGTCTGCTTCGTATATTTTGACAAGGCGTTTGACAGAATAAATTGGGAACACCTAATGAATGTATTGTAGAAGATAGGAGTAAACTGGAGGGATAGGAGACTTATCCGAAGCCTCAAAATATCTCAGACTGCACAGGTGATGGTAGCGGATGAAGAAACGGGGTGGGCAGTACTAGGCTGGGGGGTATGACAGGTTTGTCCGTTACCACCGGCGCTTTTCAATGTATACGTGGAGGAAATGGTAAAGGAGGCATGGGAAGAACTACAGGCAGGAGTAAAATTAGGTGGGGCACTCATCAGGTTAATTTTGTGGACGATCAAGCCTTTGTTAGCCAATCAGGCAAGGGGTTGCAGTCATTTGCTGAGTTCACTAGAGAGCCAATGTTATAGGTGGACATGGACATAAATGAGAAGGTAATGAGGTTCTCGAGACATAGAAATCCTAAGTTAAACATTATAGCGGATGGTCATCAACTTTATCAGGTAGAAAATTTTAGGTATTTAGGTAGAGTTTCGGACGAAGGTGAGGAATGAGGTAAATATTTTAGAAGAATAATCACATTAGGAAAGGAGTATAGTACAAAGAGGAAAAAATTGACGACAAGAACCTTAAGCAAGGACGTAAAGAAAAGACTGGTGAAGACGTTGCTATGGAGCGTGGTTTTGAACGGCTCGGAAACTTGGTCTACTGAGTGGCGATGGATTGGAGAAGACAGTGATAGAGGGGAAAATTCTGGATAAGCGAGGTAGGGGTGGGAAAAAATTGGGTACCTATATGGAATGGAATGAAGACTGGCAGGAAGTATGCGGAAAAGAAGAAAGGGTTAGGCTAGGTTAGTACTAGTACTACCTAGGTTAGTTACTAGGGTTAAGGTCGTGTGGCCGTCAGGAATCCTACCTAAGACTACTTGGTAGTATTCCCAAGTTAAATACATATTGTGAAACTCGGTATTTGAAACAACCTGATTCCTTTATACGAACACGTATAATTAGCAATACCCTAACCTTAATAATTGAAAAAGTAGACTGAAATTACAACTATAATAATATAATATTTCTCAGAAAAATCTCGAGTTTTAATCCACAGAATTATTGTCGATATGAACCGTTTCATATTTTATCATTAAAATAAATATGACTTTGAAATGTTGGCTTATATACTAAGCAGACTGAACTCATGCTGACCCTTTCGTGAGAAGTGGGTGAGAAAATAGGGGAACATGCTGTACAGGTCGAAACTTGTCAACTTTCTGAAGATACGCTCTTTTCTTTAATCTATTAACAAAATTTAAAACAATCAAATTACACTTACTTGAATGTTTCATTCAACGAATATTTATAAGAAAAGCTTTACACTTAACCTATTGTTTCTTGACACGATTATCACATCATCACCTAGTGTCATAGTTGGAGACATGAAATACTTAATCGTGAATGTAGTAGATTTAGATAAATCAAGCACAGTAAACAAGACGAAGGTTGTTTTGATGGGTGAGGGTCAAGCACACCCAATGCTATGCCCAATGGAGTATGAAACTCACACATCTTGGTAAGGGGGTCGGTTCCTTTCCCTATGCAACCTGCGGTTTCCCAGAGAGATCTGATACCCGAAAAATCACACATCTTTTGTGAAGCTGAGAGTGTCCAGGGGAGTCACCCGGAATCGATCCCAGGCCCCAAGCTAGGTTAATAGCCCAGCGTTAAAACGACCAGACAACCTCTTTGATTTGGATGTTTTTCCAAAAAAATGTCGTAGCAATTATCATATGCAAGAGATTCTCCTTTGAGCACTTCATCAAAATCTCAGTTTATAATAAGCGAATTCTCTACTTAGCATTATTACCGGAGAATTGGTTACATATATCAAAAGGAAGTCATCCACAAGAATGCGCGCTTTTTTTCAGGTTCCTTTTTCTTGATGTCCAGATGTTAATAAAAGCACTCATTTCCGATCTGTATTCAACTTTTGGTGCAGTGTTCAGGACTACTTCACCACCTCCTCTTTTTACCTCAGCAGAATAATGTTTTTCAGCCTTTACGAGTTAGTAAATTTCCCTTACTGTTTGGGCTCAATCATTATTGTCTTTAATACAACGTCATAACAAAATTAATTCAGTACATAAAATACTTACACTATGAGAATGGTTATCATGTGTGATTGAAATTCATCTCTGCTTGTTTCGCTAAAAACCTTCGAGATAATTTTATTATGAAATAATTTTTACTCGGTAATTGGAATAGCAGTGGGATCGTAGCATACGAATGTGACGGTGAATGAATTTACTTCTATAATTTAAGCGTGTTTTGTATTATACATCTCTTTGTAAAACTTGGCTTAGACGTTAGTAGTGTCAATTGAATGGGCAGAGCTCGCAGGGCTGGTCCCAAGGCGTTCGAAAGTCACACATTCAGACAATTAGGAAAGGGATTTTAATGATACTGGTCGTTAATTCCGGTGTCTTATTTGTTTCCAATCTTGTGGATGGGAGTGATGTGGGCTACTTAACAGTCTTGCGGCACTAAAACCTTCAGATAACGGCTTAGTAAATATGTTTTCCAGATAGGGTGCAATTCTTGCTGGGATTCCTTCGGCTCCTGGAGATTTGTTAGTTCTAATACTCTGTAGTTGTTTGAAGAATCCCTTGCTATTTATGATGATGTGACCAATCAGTTCATTGATGTCGGGGAGAATATCTGTTCAAAACGTTAGCTTTCGTATCACTGTCAACAACCACTTCACCATTTTTGTCCTGTAATGACCCAACGGTTTGGAATTTACCCTGTACCTATGTGCCGTGTTTGGCGCTTACCCTAACGTATGACAGAAAAGCCTTTGTGTTTTCGTATTGTAATCCACCCCGAATTTTTTCTTAAATTTACATAAGTGCAAAGTCTTTTTGGTTTGCATGCGTTATATGGTGTATTTTCCCCTTGATTTACATTAGTGATTCATCGTTGGATTTGGTTCCTTTTTAAAGTGTTGCGAGTTTAAAAATTTTCTGTTTCATCATGACCTTCTCACTTGACTTTTATACCAACGGGGGGGTGTTATTATAATGTTTTTATTCGGAGCGTACAAACGTTTCGATTCTATGGCGTAATATTTCTAAAAAGGCCCTTCATGTTACCTCAATGTCTTCATTACTTGTGCATATAAAAACCTGGAAATAAGTTTTGAAGTTCATCCTTAAAGTTACATTTATCTAAAAGATACAATTTTCCATGGGGCTTTAGTGTAGTTTGTACCATTGTTCGGCAAAGATGGCCTTGTGATTGGTTATCCCTTCATTTACATCGATAGGTGTCATCAATTCAGGTAATTCAGGTCATCAATATATGTAATCTATTCATTATTCTGATGATTATGCCGAATTCTGGAACAAATTAAATCAAGTACTTAATTTTTTCTTTACTTAAGAATTTTTTTCATTAATTTGTGATGCTTTCTAAAACTTTGAAATTATTATATTCAAGCGATTATGTTGGGAACTCGTTGAAAACCTAAGGAATGCGGACCTAAGGATAATTAATTTCACGGACTGTTGTAAAACGTGGATTTTCAATTTATGATCGAAGATTGATTATCAATTGCAAGCATTTGTTTCTCGCATTCATCATCGTTAATTTTATGGTAATTGAATCAAGATTTGTATCAATACAACGATTTCTTTTAGGTTTTTTTCTGAAAATCTTAAAGATGTTTATAAACTATCCAAATACGCGGAAGGATAAAAAATTGGTATCATAACACCACATATTCTAGTCTATTTTTGTTCATTAAGATAATTGCAGTCTTACATGAAGAATGCCAATTTAATGATAATTGGGTTAGGTGTTAAGTTTCAATAAATTCAAATTGCGTCCGATATGGCGGAGGGTGAAGATTCTCTCATGCATGATTAATAATCGATTGCGTTTTGATAGTATTTATCTTACAAATATTAATTAATTTTTTAATGCTTAATAAATTAATGGAGATACCCACTAATATTTTAACGTTTTACCGCTATTATTTTTTTCAAAATTTTACCGTTCATCCTGCCAATTGGAATGGAATACCACCTACATTTTTACTGATATCTCATTACCCCTGGAAAAATTGTTCGGAAAATATTTAATGACCGTGAAATGTACGTATATCTGCAGATTTGATGGTCACCGAAAAATTTGCACGAGTTAGAAATCGTAGCTAGATTGAGTAATCTTCTCCGCTAGCGGAAATGACCTCCTCATGCCTATCATTCACCGTTGGGTGTTTAATTTCAGCCATTCTCCTGTTCAAGATATCGGTTTCGATTCTACAGTTAAATGTTTCCAAATCACAGTGGCCTATCTCGAATTCAGTTAAGAACAGCGCTCTGTTTCATCGTTGCTATCGAGCGACTGGGTGACTGGCGATGGGACATTTGAGTCGGTGACCCCCAAAGCGTCCGTCCTAATTCGAGGACGCTGATTCCTAATCGAATTGAACAAATGTCGTGACTTGTCGACGTCCGGTGGCCCCAGTGTGCAAACCGACGAGGCCGTCCTCCGAACTTTCTGGAGGTAAAATCCTAGTATACACTTTTGACGGCTTGAGGGAAAAGGTGCCGGCTGATGGGAAGGAGGACGAGGGTGAGTGGAGAAAGGGTGTGAGTAGGAGGAGGAAGGGTAGGCGGGGAGGAAGGGTAGGCGGAGAGGAAGGGAGGGAGATAAGGGAGGGAAGGGGAGGACGGAAGGAGAAAGCGGGACGGCGGCGGAGACGGGTGGAATATTGAGGGAGAGGGAGAAGTGCTTGGAAATCATGCTGTTCTCTTTATCGTCGCATGATCAACCT
>LYUA01000020.1:782220-793451 GCA_002093875.1 Calopteryx splendens
AGTGAGGAACGGAGGGGCAAGGCGTGGGAGGTGAAGGTAGAGGCTTGGTTGGGCGGGGTGGCGGCGATGTGTTCTTGGCCGGGTGGGAAGCGGGAAAGGTGAGGTGGTGGAGTGTTAGTCGATGGAAGTTGAGGCAATGGAATGGAATTATAAAGGCGGATGGGAGAAAGGAGTTGGGACTCTTCCCGTTACTCTCCCCCTTAATTCAAAAGTGGTAACATTTTCCAACTGTGTAGGTAATAGGTGAATGCTCTAGCTCATGGGGAGAATTATTTTCTCCGGATCGGTTGGCTCTCAAAATCTTTTGGCTGTGTTCCTCTTAAATTCGAAAGGTCCGTTGGCATGGTCACTATTAAATAGTGTCGTCAATGAAATTGGACGTTTTACGACCACGTGCTCATCTCGAAAGTTTGTTCAATAATGCGGAGTCTCCCTTTAATCGCCATGTATAGTTAATTATTCTGCTTTTGCATTATGGGTTATGATTAGCGGGATCCCGATATTTCGGGAATTCCCGACTTTAAAGATCTTCCCGACAGTCTGAATGAGAGTGGTATTTCCCGAAACCGACTGGGGCAAACTTACATACCTACTTAAATAATTCCACAATTTGGAATTACTACAAAATAATTGATTTTTCATTGCGTCTTTGCTCAAAATGCAACTCGATATCAAAAATCGGGCATAAAATTGTATCAGGCATCATTAGGCACCTAAAAAGTGCCCTTTTTTGATCTATTAGAGTTTAAAACTGAAGAAGCAGCTGTTGTGAGCGATACGAAAAAGACGTGTCTTGAAATAATCGAAATCGAAATAATCGAAACAGCCCATATCTTGAAATAATCGAAGATAACCTTAGATAATAAGAGAGAGTTGAACATAAAAGAGTTTAAAAAGTTAATAATAAAATAACAGAGGGCCTATAATAGAGGGTAATGGATTTCTGGAGATCTCCATGGTCTCAGTGTTTTAGAGGAGAGAGGTTTATCACACACGGATCGCATGTATCGCATAAGTGGGTACGCGTGTAAAAAACTTGGTTTCATTAGGCGAGTAGTTGGAAGGTTCAACGAGATTGTTAAGGAGATAAGTATGTTATCTGGCTAGACCAAATTTGGAGTAATTGGGCAAGCAAGTATTTGGGATTCACCTGAGAAGGGGTCGATAAAGGAATTAGAAACAGTGCAGAGAAGATCTGCGAAATTTGTGAAAAACTGCTACGACAAGAGGGCGAGTGTAACAGGGTTATTGGTAAGCATAGGATGGGAAGCTCCAGAGACGCGAAGAGCGCAAGCGAGGTCTAGACTTTTGTAAGGATACGGATCGCTTGAATTTGCTTCATACACAAAGAACATTAGTAGGACGCTGAATTACATTGGGAGGTCAGACCACCCCGGCAAAATAAGAGAAATAGACGTCATCACAAATAGGTTTAAGAAGTCATTCTGTCCTCGAACCATCGTGACCACAATTCCACTGAAAATAGGAAAACAGCAGACACTATAAACAAATATTAGTTAATCTTATACAATTCCATAATGACAGGTTACTATGAAAGGTTGATGTCCTAAACACCTGCCACACGTCTTTCGGGCGGCTCGTATTGTTCCCCATATATGTAGGTGAAGAGCCATTACTTAAAAATCATGTTCAATATTCCCCAACCTCTGTACAATATTCCACCAAAAGAGACTCCCCAGTCGAAAAGCCATTCCTAACATCTATCTTTTCGCAAGATCCGTCGCAAAAGCTAAGATATTGCGTAAATTATATAATCCTAAACTATCTTCATTTACCCTTAGGTACCTTAGACCTGTCGATTTTCAGAAAGAATGCCTCTTTATATATCAATCTCTTAATCCACTACCTAGGATTATTATCTAGATATTGGTATCTGGGTATTAGGGCTTTGTTTTCCTGCCCTAGATATTAGCCCCTGCAATATTTTATAATAGGTACAATTAAATAGCAGGTCCTGATGCCGGAGGTCCTAGTTTTCTTGTCCTAGGTATGGTGACAAGACCAGGCCTAAAGCGGCCTGTACAGGACGAAAAAATAATTATACACTCGGTCCGGCCGGCTTTTTTCGATATTGCCAAATTGTCCGGCTTTCTGCCTTTCAAAAACATTATGTACCAAATGCTGAAATACCACATTCATTTTTGTTTACTCATCGTCTCTATTGACATTTTGGCCACATGATATATGTACAAGTGAATACACAGTGCGGCTGATTGGTCTTTCACAGGTATTGCATACAGCCTTTGTTTTCCTATTTTTTTAGATGGGTGGTGAGCACATCTACCATCAACAGCAGTGTTGGCCTTTTCGCAATTCTCGGAATGACCTTATATTTCGCGTATCCGGAGTCGCAAAGACAGTCGAATATTTTGTTATTTCTCTCATCTTAGCACATAGTCCCCAGTCAATATTTTAGCAATATTAGTCAGATACTTCCTGCGAATAATGGATTTGCCTGAGTTTGCATTGTAAATAATGATATTGTTCATTGCACCAAAATTAATAGGGTGAAAAATATAGTAAGGGGCCATCGATAGGAAATGCGAGAGACGCTGTAAAGGGATTGCAAATGGTCTGAAACATCTGCCCCCCCCCCTTTCGTGGAGTTATAAAACATTATGGTATCAGGCTTATTCGTTTGAGGATCCTTGCTATGCATTGGCCGTGATTTTGTGTCCTATCCCTCTTCAATTAGCTAAATCAAAGTTACACTTTTAAGATGCTGAATGATACAGGCAGTGGCGATAAAAAAACGGAAGCCAAAAGAAGGAAATGCAAATTTAGTGATTTGATGAAGAGCAAATACCCATGCTTCACTCGGAGTCGTGTAGAAACGGAAGCAAATTGTAAGGTATGTGACTGTTACGTATCTGTGGGTTTTATCATTATCATTTCATACTGTACGGCACCTGGTCTGTATGTCTAGATACCTAACGTGAAGTAGTGATGAAGGATTTGAGTTTGAGGATTCTGAGATCTCTAAGAAAATATAATGTGCGCGAACAAAAACAGAGGCTTTGTTAACAAAGTACTGACTCTTACTCTCTTGAATGTGCATTTCCATTTCCAAAGGCATGAAAGAATTCAGGAGAAAAGATCTCAACAAATAAACTCAATATATAAGAAGTCCTGGATGATAAGTCGTGATATTTGGTGGACATGTGTGCGACCTGGACAAAGATACTTAGACAACATATAACGCGATAAAGATACCTACCAATGAAAAAGATACCTACTATGGAGGAGCAGTGACTTGGCGGGTGCCTGGCGAAAGACCAATTGACCGTCGATAACCCTGAGGAAAGGACAGCTTTTTTCATTCGCGTGAAATTGGAGACCACAGTGGTCGGTAGAATGATTATTATTCCACTTCAGACGTTCTAAAATTTAATATAACGACTGGATTATTGAAAAATGGAAGAGAATGGGTGAGCGCCACATTATTTCCCCGTGGAGCAGCACATCGTCATCTCTTCTCTGTCACTTTTTATTGAGTTGATAACAGACATGATGGAACCCTCTCGGATGATCATTCGTCTGCCTACCATAGGAAAGGTAGATGAATTTTAAACTTTATAATAAATAAAACTGGAAGTAGTCTGTTCAAATATCATGGCAAGAGCAAAAAAAAAAGAAGACAGGCGTAAAAGGGAAGAAGATAAAATGTAGCATAGGGTCGTTCGCCTGAGATAGAATAAATCCAATAGCTCGAAAATATTATTTCCAAAGGCATGAAAGAATTCAGGACAAAAGATCTCAAAGGAGCGAGTGAAGTCGAAGTAGCAAATTCGAATTCAAATGACCGAGAGATCCCTGAGGAGTGAGAATATAATCTCTCCGTGCACCGGTCGAAGGGAAGGAGAGGACACAGATTCCAGTCGTTTCATCCGTTCAAAGAAACGATTGAATCACGGGGGAGTGTACGGGAGCATTCATTAGTCGTGCAATTTCATTTTGAGTAGAGGGGATATATTGCGTTCTAAAGCGCAGGTAGATGATGTATAAATCGATCAAAAGGGAGGAAAGCATGTCACGCATTCCTTTCTCTTCTTTATGGATCGATTCATTTGACGGTGCTCAAATAATTTGCTCAAAGTTTGAATTCCATCTAAATTCTACTTTCTGAGAAGCGTCGTTTTATCAATGGTACCTTTGCATCGATGGCGAGCCAATTCGTGAAGGGGAAATTTTCACTGCGTTTTTAATTGCTTGTGTACTTGCAGATTCAGAACTTGAAATCTAAATGTGACTGAAAGATATGATTTTAATATAGATTGAAGAAGAATACATAGTAAATCTGGATGGCACCCTGAAAACGACCACAAGGGTTCCTCAGATTCCACCTCAGATGGGTTCCGCACTGGGCATGCATAGTCAGATTTACACGTTGCTCAAATGCTATTAAAAAAACGTAGAATTTATAAAATAAAATTGAAGGAAATAGATTTTAGAAACTTTTTATTTAAATGCATGCATGAGTGAAATCTTAGTATAAAATGGGATTTCGAAAGAAATAGTTTTAGGTAGATTATCATTTCTTGAACGCCGTCCTTGAAACTTATTGTGGTCCTTTATCGTTCGCGGGAAAATGCAATTATAAACCTGTCCGTACTACAGTTTATCTCTCCAATCTGATGTTCATGGTTCTCCTTCCGTAGTGTAACGGGGTTAGCAATACATTTTAAAATGTCATCGGAAAGAGACCAACTTATATATTTTATAAGAGATGAACCTATAATTTATCCCCCGGTCGGTAAAGGAATTCCCAACCTTCTTCTAATAATCCAGTATCGCTACAAAGTTTATTATGGCGTCGTTTTACAAATCTCAAGTTTCTTTTCTCTGAGATCGCCACTGAGAAGGAACCGTCGGAGTGGGAATGGAGTGACAGACAGTAGTTACGTCAGGCATGTAATGTTTCCTTTTCAGGTAAGGGCAGGCCATGAGGATGTTAGCCAGCGCCCGATGCCCTCGTTCATTCCGAGTTATGGCGTTCCTCATCCATAAATATGTGTTTTTCTCACCCCTACGTACTACGATAGAAAACACAAAGAAAATAAGAATAAGATTAGAGAGATATAATGTAGAACGGTCGTTAGATAATGTTATGTCTCCCGCGAACAATAATGGATCGAAAAATAGCCGAAGACAGAGGTTAGTTAACAATATTTTACGCTAAGTAGCCTAGTTAATATCCCAATTTTTTTTTATTCAATCGCCTACAAGGATCTCGTTCTGCATGCGTAGAGAGGTGTTTAATGCACAGATATTGTAGCGTATGTTAAGATCTTGGTTGAATTTACTTCCATGGCTTGAATATTATAACCTCTCCAGCGGACAAGGGCAATGCAACTATTCTATTGGCCAGAGAGGATTACAATAACAAAATCTCCAACCTCTTAAACGAAGATACCTACCAAGAATTGAAGTCGGACCCAACCTCAAAAACACAAAGGGAAATAAGATGGCTCGTAAACAAGTCTTCTATTCCGGAGGAGGTAAGACGCTGGCTGCTAAAACCTGCACCAAAGCCGCTAAGATTATACGGACTTCCCAGATGCACAAAGAGGGCATATCGCTCCGACCTATCGTGAGTGCGATCTACTCACCAACATAAAAGCTTGCCAGATACCTCACGAGAGCCATATTCCCCTTGTCCAGCAAAACTCCAACATTTGTGAAAAAATCAGCGCATTTCGTAAAAATGCTTCAGGACGCAAAATTCACCAAGGGTGACTTACTTGTAAGCTTCGAGATGGTATCAACATCCCCGTTCAAGACGCAATCGAAACCTTAAGAGCGCTCACCTCCAACGAAATTCCAGAGGACTACCCAAATTACCAACTTAAGACGGACGCTAGAGGATGAAGTACACCTTACCTTTTAACTACCGGCAAAACCAGGGCACGGCCATGGGTTCTCCGTTGTCACCCATTGTGGCATTGTGTGAATATATTCATGGAAAGCTGTGAGCAAAAAGCCTTGGTGACGTTCGATAAGAAACCGAAGCTCTCCGTCAGATACGTAGACGACACGCTCGCTATTTGACCTCATGGAGCACCAAAGTTAAATAACTTCCTGAAGCATCTGAATAAGCAAAATTCCTCCATCCAGTTAACAATGGAAATTGAACAAAACAACTGCCTCCCTTCCTAGACGTGCTGGTTTCCAAAAAGGAAGATGGAACCTTGGGCAACTCAGTATACCGAAAGAAGACCCACACAGATCGGTATCTCCACGCAAACTCTCATCATCATCAAGAACAGAATGTCGGGGGTCATTAAAACCCTGTTCCTGTCTCTGATCCCTCATGCGCCGCTCATGATAAACGATACCTGCTGAAGACCTCCAAAGAAAACGGTTTTCACCGAAGCCTTATTTTCAAGGCTGCGCGAAGGGATGAAAACAAGAAAAAGATGTAAGTAATTTTAACGACTCGACCGATATTAAACAAAGTCCTACAGCCCACGCCAACACTGCCGCATGTGGTGGGCAGTACCGAAGAAATAGCCTGATTTCTCCGAAAACATGTTGTCGTCACAAGACACAGCAATGTCGCTAAAATATGAAAGGACCGTTTACCTGAGAGTTCAAAAGGGGGAGTAGGTATATGAGGTAGATTGCGACTGCGGAAAGTCGTGCATCGGAAAAACTTCCCGGGAACTCAAATGTTGCATTGCTGAGCACCAGAGAGTCATTAAAAATAGACAACCACGCCTATCAGCCATCGCACAGCACGTGTGAAGCGGACCATCCCACAACGTCTACCTCGAAAAAGTCGAGCTCATTTCGAAGGAGACTCGATACTTCCTGAGGATAATTAGGGAAGCAATAGAAATAACAAAAACTCCCAACAATATGAACAGGGAAGACGGCTACACGCTATCCAATACTCGGAAACGCGTTTTTAACATTAGGAAAGAGATAGCTAACCACAGTGCACCTGACTAAGGGGCCCGACCTATATAAAGGCAGCCAAATCACACGAACTATACTTCTGACCTGAAGAAGCAGGCTGCTTGCGGACGCTTTGACAACAGGGGGTTTATACCCGGATGCGCCTTCTCTACCCGAAAACCATTAAGTTGCATGCATCACTCTGCGGAAGCCTTCATTTCATTATAACCTCTCTGTCTGTCACTAACATTTAAATGACGTTTAATTTTGACTGTGAATGTCTTCTATGAGAGTACCCCGCCCCATACAATTTACTGCAACATACTGCATTGCAGAGTACCATGCAAATGAGGATGTAGCTCCTTCAAGATTCGTAGGTAGTTTTATGTCGCAGGCCAACGGTAGTGGCACGTGAGTCATTGTTTGCACGCAGCTAGGAGAAACATACAAACTAGTCACCTTTATTATCTCGGCATGCTAAACACCACGAAATGAAAATAATGTTAAACCATTCGCCAAATATGGTTATGAATACTTTAGCTAACTTTACTTCTAAAAAGATTAACAGAAAATGTTTGTTAATCACTTTGATCGATGAGTATCACTTTGTCTCTCTCCTCTGCCCCCCCCACTCTTCCCGAAAAGGGTGTACCGGTTTAAAAATCGTAGAAATAAAAGAGGTGAACCAAAGGTTTGGGAGATTTTTTTATATCGTTCCTTTAATTGTTTGACACCAAAAGAAACGTATTCACCAAAGGCCTTTTTGATCCAGTGGACAACACACCCGAAGGCCGAGGGGTCTGATCACTCCTCGCGCATGGATTATCAAATATCTGTATGCACGTCTTTATGATAGCCGACAAGCAGTGCGAGTGAGTGGCAGGGGGTGATAACACAGCACACATGTATGTAACTGCAATACATATCACCTGGTGAAAGGTTAGTAAATAAGAGGAGTTCAATAATTCAAACACTCAAAGTGACTGGGATTACCAACATGTTTATTCGAACTAAAGTATATACATTTTTCTTCGTACTCATTGCATACGAGACCAGCTGTTAGTAATGGTTATATTACGATAAGAGTTGAGAGATTCCCTTGCTTCTTTATTTTGCAAACATAACGAACACCAGCCATTGCTATATTTCGGTTCGCTCCAAGCGATACGACTTGACTTTCTTCTTTATTATTACTTGATTATGCTTCACAAATTTCAGTGCTAAATTTCAAACTAAAATTGCAATATTTTGTTTCAAAAGCTTGTTTGGTCAACGTTATCCCTCTTTTGACCTCTTTGTCATGCTTCGAAGCTACGTAAGCTACAAGAAGAAAATAATGTTCCCTAGTAAAATTACTTATCATTTTAATATACTCGTAAGAGTAAAACAATCTGGTATGCTATGTATTTCTGTGAGTCCATTGAGTTCCATGGGAACTAAACCCGAAGTAAAAATAAATTCTAACGGTAAGGTTCTCCGCAAATATTACGCGGATAAAAGTGCTCAGACTGAATGTGGAGGTCACCAGAATTGAAATTTTCCGGCCGATTGTTTTTTTATAATGAGAGTGAGTCCTACTCTCGTAGTCCTATTCTCTGTATCGTATTCGTAGGGAGTTGGAATCCGTCTCGAAATTCAATGATTGTGTTTTGGGATATTGTGCCCTTGATGTCCGCTTAGGAGGCCTGTCGTGTGATTTGTTTTCCAAAGGAGTCGAAATCCTATAACGATACAAAGGGTCAAAATGGCTCTCTTGACTTCCGTGAGAACACATGTCGATGCCGACCCTGCCCCCTGCCAAATGCCCAACGTCTCCGAGTCCCTGGCCCTAGTACCTTCAAACCATATTATACTGAAGGCAGCTTTTTTTGGTCAACTGAGAGTATTTTGCGAAAAAAACTCTAGCATACTGGATTTTGAATTTCACCTCTTTAGTTTGCGATGTCTGAGATTTTAATAGTTGCAGGTATTTGAAAAGTTATTATAAAAGAATAGACACTGTTGAATGCCGACTGAAGTTTTTACGATCATTTTCTCTGAATCTCTTCGGTATCCTCTTCGAAAAAGTTCATCCGAAGCGTTGTGAAACAAATCAGTTGATGGCCTAAGGTGCGCGATACCCTTGACATTCGCGGGTCTTCTAGCGACTAGGACCCCCGCACGACAATTTTTTAATATATCCTTCGCGTTTTTTTTATGGATTTCGATACTTTAGTCTAATACGTATTAATTTTATCGCTCTCGATGTTTCATAATTTCATCTCCCTCCAATAATGATAATGCATGCTAAAGATTCGCAAAACATTTAGATATTTATAAAGGTAAATAGTGCAGTTTAACTTTTGCAATGTGCAGCCAGTTATTTATTTATAGTTCTAAAACGTGGTAACCAGCTTAGAGATGCTATGAATTATGGTTTCTGTTAGTATTTACCCTGCCTGACCAACTCTAAGGGAAAATTGATTTGGTATTTGATGTACATTGCCCACCATTGAGTGAATATGGGCATTGTATGCTAAGAACCAAAAGAAAATAAAGTTAATTGGTCCTTCATTTCTCTGCTATACGAAAAGAAGGATGTTGTGCCGCCCGTCACCTATTTTGTAACTTTCTCCGCAGCTTGAATTTAGTATGAAGTCAACTGATTATGATTTAGCTTTCCACCTGTTCGTTAATATATTATTACTCTTTCGTGAGGCACATTATTTGTCCTTACCTCTCTTTAGAAAGACTTCCTTATTCTCTTGACTTCATTTATTCTCTCTCCCTGTCTCCCCAGAAACCTTCAGACTTCCAGAAAGTCCATTTCATCGTTAGATAATTATACATAAGTTTTTGCAGGTAAAAAGTTCAAACGAAGCACACATAAAATGGAAATGGCGTCATGAAGTCTTCATCTTAAACTTTCTGACGTTTACTATGAACGTTAGGTGCCCCTATTTTCCTGGGTCTCCAAAGACTTAATTCAATGGAAACACGAACGTTAAGCGTGAAGCTTGCAGGCAGCAAGTACTCTTTGAGTTATTCCTCGAAATAGCGACCATCCCTTTATCCCACTCTCGTTTCCCATGTGTCAAAGATCTATCGTCATTGATAGGACGTGGGCGGCCCATATTAACTCCAAAAAATACTGGAATTTTAGGTGTTGTAGCATAGAGGGTAGATATTTTAGTTATTGGCCGAGGGGTGCCCGGTTGACTCTGGACACCCTCAGTATATCTCAAACTGAATGTCTTTTCGGGTACCAGATTTTCCTTGGAAATTCACCCCATCCTAAATGCGTGAATTTCTCTACCCTAACTCCACAAACCAAGCTTCGGATTCAGTACATTTGGGTCGTAGCATATGGAATTTATGTTTCAATATTATTTCTAATAAATTTATACGACTACGTATTTTTTGCCTTTAAAGTAGATATCGAGGGCAATAGAAAATATTTTTCATTGTTATCGTCTCTCGATGGAAATGTATTCATACATTAGTAATAAGTATAACTGAAAGTAAATTTTTAGTTACTTCTGTACTTCAAGAAAATTTCATGACGGATATGCAATATTTTATTCATCAGTATAGTCGTTGTAAGTTTAAACTCGTATTTCGCTCTGTATTTCTATCGTCCTTGAAAGAATATCAATGAAAAATACTGATATTAATTAGATGCTATTAATTTAGCGATTGTTTGAAACATTCGTAATTTGGGTAAAATTTTGTTTTGAGACAATTTAGAATGGAGGAGCTCACCTACCAAGCTTCCTGGTATATCCTGTTAAATCCAAATTTATTGCATTCAGAGTGGCATTTAGTTCTGCCTGCCTTCAGGACGTTTCCGAAAATTGAAGAAAAATATTTTTTTCTGTAGTGTTTTGGTCGTCATTCACATGTCGCTTGTGAATTTTAAATGCGTGCATGCGCTTTGAGAAATTGGCAAATATTTAAAGCATAATGCATAAAAATCAACCTTAAAATATTATTACGAAGAATTTTTCACTCGAAAAAGACCCCCGTGGGAATGAAGGATGTGACCCGGGCGGGGAAAACATCCCCAACGGAAATCGGCGGTCCCGGCAATCAGGGTGAGACTAATGATCGTTTTAAAAGTGGCGCGTCTTCAAAGGCCCTTAAAGGAGACTGCTTTCTGGCGAGGACTGCGTCCGATATCACTGGGTGCACGGTGCGTGGAGAGAATTGCTGAAATTCTTGGCTCTGCGGGCACATTACTGCAACGAAAGCCGACAGCTCCGATCCGGAGGAGGCGGTGGGGTGAGTCGGCGGAGGGGCGGTCGGGATGGGGGGGGTGGTCGAAAGAAGTGGAA
>LYUA01000020.1:875574-885638 GCA_002093875.1 Calopteryx splendens
TGTGGAGAAGGAAGGAAAAGGTGAAATGGACGGAAAGGAAAACCAACGAAGAAATTATAGGAATGGTAGCAGAAGAGAGACGGCTAATGGGAGAAATTCAAAGAAGGCAGGAAGGCTGGATGCAGGGCGTGCTGAAAGAGGTGATGGATTGCTGAAGAATGTGATAGAGGGTTGAATGTTGAGTTCGCGAGTTAGAGGGAGGAAAAGACTAGACATTTTGGATGGAATGATGGGAGATAGAAAGTATGCAGAAATGAAGAAAGAATTACTGTAGAGGTGTCCAACAGCTACCTTAACTGGCAGACTACCATAAATAATAATAATAATTTATTTAACTACCTGGTTTAAACACAAATAGCTTTATGGTATCCTATAGAATTTAGAATATTTTCGTTGATTCAACCATTTTTAGAGTTTGATACATGATATCAGCTTGTTTTTTTTAATATTTTTAAATTTTTAAAGTAACAGCTGAAAACATATGGGTTGCTATTTGGCGCCATTTCCTCAGATGTGAGATTTACTAATAAAATGGAGAAAAAGAAATTGCCAAAAGAGAGTAAATTCCTTGAGACATCATAAAATCAGGATTTCCAGACATACCTATCTTATCCCGATAGGGAACGGCTTGAAGTATATATGTATTTTCTGATAAAAATTGCGGCAGAAGATTGAGTTATTCAATTCAGGTTTTGATGTTGTAAATGACTAATTAAATATTGATGCCGACCTCGGTGGCGGTGGAGGAACTTCCTCGCATTCCAATCTGGAGGTCGAGGGTTCGGATCCCCCTTAGGTGGATATTCACCCACCACGAAGGACATGGATGTGTGTGCACGTCTTTATTATGTATTAAAACACTTGTAATTTGGGTTACCTGTGTGTGTTAAATAAATAATTATTATAAAAATAGGCATTTAGAGGGTGGGAAGGAAGTTAATGTTACATTTAAACTCCCGTCGAGGTCAACGGCGAAAATTGAAAGCAATTAAAGAGGCGGTTGAAATCATAAACAATCAGCAAGAAGGGTATTCGAAGGTCAGAATGAGGAAGGATCGGAAGGGGTAACAAAGACGGCGGAACAAGTGGCAACAATTCCCTCGCTCCAAAAGACGATCGCTGCTGGATTGAGGCTGAACCACATGCATAATACTCCATACGGAACCGCACTCAAATGCGCACCTAAGCATCTCCAAATCTCTGTGAAGGACTCATGCAATCTAAGATTCCTGTGTCAGTTGTTGCTTCTCAATTAGGTACTCATAAATTCGCATAGCTTGGTTTTAGGTGGCGTTATACAGGCATAACCTGAACTTTAAACCTAAGCCTCCTCGTCAGTAGGAGCTAACCACGAGGAAACAACGCGTAAAAAATAAAAAAAGTAAGTCACATACTGCTTGCCTGTATCAAATTAATGTCGATTTACTTTAAGAAATAACTGGCTTTCGATTTAAAATCCGTCAAAATTTTCCTTCACCTTCCCCGTTAGTGATGAGATCTTTTTTACTCTTCAAAAATTAAACCAGCCTTAACTCTACAAATTTCCCTACCCAAATCATCTTCCCATAACCGTGCGAGAAAAACTTTGACCTTTTCTGGATATCCTGTGATCACCCTTCCTTGGTGTTTGATTAGTGCAGAAATGTGAAGAAGTATAATCAGGGAATGCTTACCAGAAGTATTGTATCATACGTTTTTGTGAGGATTTCGACGCGCAGAATATCTTGATAAGGCAAGCCTTTGTGGATTTCGCGTGGCCGTAAAGCCACAAGGCGTGGATTTGGATAGTGAAAGCGAGCGAAAAAATTAGCCCTGTATAAATTAAACTCAATTTTTTGAGCGCGCCTCTACTCAAAACTCATTTTCATAAAACTGAGGGTGGTCAAACAAAACTCAAAAGTTGAACGAACGCTCAAATGAGGTCGCCCGGCTTATACGAGCTCGTACTTCCAAGTCACAACAATGTACGGTCCTCTAAGAGCAAGGGGTGGTATTAAGCCTTACTGTTGGGGTTTGGCTTGTTTCGCTTTAAAATTGTCTGGCATGTTAAGACGTTAATCAGACTATCTTATATTCTGTCATTTTTTTTAAATTTTACTAAAAGTCAAAGGGTTGGCTATGTTATTGCGCCCAACGACTGTAATTTAAAATCTATAGCTTTAGTTCTACTCCAGCACTGGTAATACTATTAATTTATGCCTCTCGTAACCCGGGCTTCCAGCTTCGAAAATGAATTAGTCACCGTACCAATTTCATGCATAGCGTATTTCCTACAGTATGTACCTTGCTACTTACGGGGACAGGCCCTAGTAAACTTCATTTTTTTGTAGTGGTAACATACTGGTTAGGGTTGGACACACGATTCCCCCCCTACCATCTCCAAAACCTCTTCGTTTTGTTTTCCTGTCTATTTCACTTTTCCATCTTTTTCCAACCCTACATCTCAAAAGCATCTAGCCTACGCTTGTCATTTTGCCTCAACGACCAAGTTTCCGAGACATTCAAAAGCACGCTCCATAACAACGTCATCACAAGTCTTTCCTTTATATCCTTGCCTAAGGTCCTTGTAATCAATTCTCTCCTCTTTGTAATGGATTCCTTACCTAAAGCGATTCTTCTCCTTATATCCTTACCACAATGCCCACCTTCGTCCAAAACACTTCGCAGATAGCTAAAATATTCTAGCTAATGCTCATGTTTATGCCATCCTTCTTTACTGTTTAATGTTGAATTCATATGTCTCGATAAATTCATTACCTTTGTTTTCTTCTCATTTTGTTTTAATTCCATACCTATCAAACTGGCTCTGCAGTGAGCTCAGAATGACCGCAACCCCTTGGCTGATTGACTAACTAAAGCTGGATCGTTCGCAGATTTGAGTAATTTGATTGTTCCCCGCCTACTTTTACTCATACCTCTAGTCCTTACCACGCTTCCCTTACCATTTCCTCCACATGTACGTTTAAAAGCACGGGTGATAACGGGCAACCGTGCATTGCCCCCCCGGCCTACTACTGCCACCCGGTATCTCCATCCGCTACCTCACCTGTGTAGTCTGAGACATTTACAAGTTTAGGGTATGTGCCATATCCCTCCAGTCTTCTTCAATCTTTTGCAACACGTCTGATAAACATACTTTGGAAAATTTATGCGTGGCTAAGTTCCCCAATATCGCGATATTTAATAGCATCTCTCTCTCCGGAAAGAGTTCTTCTTCACCCACGTACGTGCCCTACCCGCTCAAGTTTACCCTCCCAACCCATCGCAACTTCCACTCACACACACCAAGGCCACCTTAACCTTCGACCTTTCCCGGTTAAACATCATTGAACTCTCTTACGTTCTCTGCAATTACTTCGCCCGCGCCGAGGAGGCCTTTCCGCGCTAATGTTACATTACGTTGCTCGAGTGGTTTCCTGTCCCACTTATAAAAAAAAGTAGGTACCCTCCACTGAATCTTCTGTTCCCATTCTTTGTCGGTTAAAGAGATTAAACTCGGCACAATTATTTCCTTCGTTCGTTTTAGTTCTAACCGATCGGAGTTAATTTGAGCTGACGTCGATGCCCCTAATAGTTGCATCATTTTAAATGAAATCGGTCGCTTTTTAAACAAAGATAGTGTATTTGTGGTTATTCTGATTTTTGCCGTGGAAAAATTTATATTTTGTTATATTTCGTGCGATTACATTAAGATTTATTTATTTCAATTGTAAATGCGTATTATTTCTGCGAAAAAGGGTATCTGTACCCGTCTGTCTAATTTAAGATGGATAAAATCTTGGTTTTTCCCCTTTGAGCATCTAAAATAAGAGATTTTTATTCAGTTTTTGCTTCGTCGTCATAGGTTTTTAATCCGAGCAATGGTTTACGTCAGAAATTCAAGCTATCCTGTTCTTTGCCAATCCTTCATTCCTTCCTTCATTCCCGTGCTCTTGCGTCACTTACTTTTCTAAATTTTTTGGGCTCCCTCAGTAGTCCTTTCTTTCCTATATTATCTTCAGTACACTTATGTCACTCAGGCATATATTGTCAAAGTTTTGCCAAATCAGTTTTCCTCTTCTTCTTTTCACTTTGTTTGCTATAGAATTCTCTCTCCACATTCGAAGGACTGCTTCGTTAGTCCCGCTCTCTGTCAATTTTATTTCCATCATTCTTTGAATGCTCCTCATTTCCATCTCTGCTTCTATTGTCCACGACTTACCACTCTGAAAGAGTCAACTCCATGTACCGGGTTTTATCGAGTGCTTCCTGATGTACAGTTTCGTGCTACCCCCATTAGTTATTTTGTTTTGTGTGAGAGTGAGAGAACCATTTTCATTTCGGTCATTACTTGCTGCATAAGATAGTTGATAGTTGTGAAAAAGAAAACAAAAAACTGAGGAAATAATTATTTCTCAGCATAATCCCCATTCAACGTTGAATATTGTTGGTCAACGAAGTTCGAGGTTCACTACACCTTTGTTATAGATTGTATTTTCGATCACTTTAAAACATCTATTCACAGCATCATACGAATTTGCAATCCTTGTAAAGTATCTTTCTTCCTAGCCATTTATTTAGGTTTAATACTAGATGGATGTCGGAGGGAGAGTAAAATGAATTCAGTATTAATCAGAGCCTCAAGTTGATTACCACTGTCTATCGTTTTCAAGATTGAGCTGCTGATGAATTTTCTCGGTGAAATAGAACTTGTTTGCTGGCTCAGGTGCTTCCTAGAAGACAGTGTCAACAAACCATTTTACATATGGTGTCGTATTTATCTTCTTCTACGCCATTTTAACTTTCTTCTCTGTTGACTGTTAATTTGCCTGATGCATTTAGCGATGGGCCCTCGAATCATCAACAATTACCAATCGGCGAAAATATTTATTCGTTTTCGATTTGAAAATCTTCAATAATCTGGATGGTACATACATTTGATAACGTTTTTGGTCCATTTTGAGCAACCGTGGCCCCCATAATAGCTCATAGCTTTTTTTCACTCTCAAAGTTCAGTTGGAACGTCTACTATCTCTGTCTGACTCTTTATCAGCGGAGGGCTAAACAATTATGTGAACCATATCCCTCATTTATTCCCTTTTTACCGCCTTAATTTTCCAATGCAGTGCTCGTCTTCACAGTTTGTTTGACTGTATTTAAATCGGAAACCAATGCAGATAAGGTTTTGGATAAAAAACAAGAATTGGGTTTCATTTGACTTCGATTTTGGTTGGAATAGGATTTTTTTCCTATCTAAATATGATAATATTCCTATCTAAGATGGCAGGAATCGTACGATGGAAAGTCACTGAAAATATCTTCTTTGTAATGGAATGGTAACAAAATATTTAATGCAATGCATGGCTGAACTGTGAAAATTGTTCGTTTCAGCAATGAAATAAATGGAGAAAAGATATTTTTTGATGGGTCTACTATCTGTCTGTCCTTGAGCATAATTTTCAAATAACCCTTGTATCTTTCTCCCTTTTCAAGAATCGCAGGATATGTGGTTGCAAAGAAATGTTAAATTATTCCACTTGCTCAAGTGTATCGTTCGCTATATATTTTTCGATAACTGTATTCTTTGCTGCAGATACAAACCATTAACTGTGTTTCACATTCTCTCACTTTTCCACTGCGCCTTTTCATTCCCTTCTCCATATTTCATTGTCAGAATTTGGTAGTATCCTAGAATATAGCTGTCTCGTCTGGCCCGCCTATGCTAATCACATTTCCTTGAATTATTGCTCCGCTTTTCACCTTTCACTTTATCTTGAGTATTGCCTTCACGTTTCCGTATTACAGCTCAGTAATGAGCGCTCATTAGGGCAGTATTTTGTTTTCGTTATTTTGATGCATGACTCTTTTAAGTGCAGATACTATCGGACAAATTGCGGCCGGGCGCCAGTGGAAAAAATAAGTTCCAATTGGAGTGTTTATATTGTTAAAACTACGTGCCGCCCTTTAATCTTGCAACACCATGGAGTGCAATTTACGTACTTTGAAATACTTCGTGCGCGCTACTCTTCCCTCTCCCTCCGTAGGTAATGCAATAGCCCTGGTTGTGACGCCACGTTTCCGCTAACTATCTCGGGGAAAGTGAGCATAATAGGACTGTGCGGCTTATCGCTTTGAATTTCTTGACAATACCGATTAAAATATGTAAAGAATATTTCTCAAGGGTTTCAACGGGACATTTAAAAATCAATGGGGGGTTCAAGCTACGATTTTACATTAAATTTTACTCTAAGCGTCACGTCAACAAGTTAAACTTTCGTGAGCTACTTTCATTAAAATGAGGTTCTTTTTTCATTTTTTGATCAAATTTTATTTTTGAAATTGCTAGTGGTCATTAAAAAATTTATAAAGGGAATTTTTTCGTCTGCGTGTGTTGAGTGGTTCACGGCTGTAAATGGGGAGGTTATAAAAATCATAGGTCGCCATTCTGACAGTTTTCAAAATATTTCGATGACTTATTTCTAGTGTGGTAGTTACCTTTTAGACGGTTATTACTTACTGCTCGAATCAAAGTTTGTACGGAAAGAAAGCTTATGTATCGCGAAAGTCTGACACTGTGATCACTGAGGTGACCCCCCTCACCCGCCCCCTTTTCATACCGAAATGGAAGGCATTTTACGTCATTGAGCCCATTGCGCCGCATTGCATTTTTTGGACGAGTTGCCTCCTTAAATAATTTTATGACCATTTATACATGCTCGTCATGGGTTTTCTGTAAAAGAAATATGTATGTTTAGTGGTCGTAAATCAATATTTCGTGCCATTGCATAGGCTAAGCGGCAGCGCCTGAAGGAAGGTTTTAATGTAGATAAAAACTCTCTGAAAATGAGTACCACCACCAAGCGGAAAGTTCGAGACAAGAACGGGAGCTGATCAGTGCAGACACCAGTCTTAGCGAGAGTCATTCATGCTCTGTATCCCACTAATCCGTTCGAAGTAAAAGCTCGAAGAGAGGACGACAGCGAAGTTCATTGAATCATCCACGGGACTGCATCGCGAAGGAAACGGTAAATTTGGCCGCGTCAATCCGTGGGTGAAACTCTAAGAATAGGTCTGAATATCCGAGAATAGGTTAGAAAATATAAAATGTGCCCGGGGATGAGCAGAAAAAAATTCGAAATTGTATGTGAGAGACTGGTAATATTTTGTGAGCGAAGAAAAAACGAAAACGTAAAGGGAGATTTAAAGAAGAGGGAAGAAAACGCGGGAAAATAAGCAATTGAGGAAAATTTGCGTGAGACACAAAGGAACGAAGCTATTCCAGATAACGATGAGCGTAAGTGGGTTTCCAATGAATACCATCGGTATGCATGAGTTATTCGGTTCACTAATTATCCTCTCGCATTATTAACGTTTTCGAATTTTGCCGAAGGAACGGATTTTGGGGTCACCTAAAGCTCCGAATTGGCTTTGAGTCCATTGTATGAAGTATTATAATATGTTTTATGGAGCAATACAATTTTCTTTCTTTCTTTCAAATTAGCACAACGGTGATCACTCTTCTTCCCAAATATTTTATTAATACACACCAAAAAAAACTCCGTAATTAGTCATGGCTAACTAAAATAATTTTTGGGAAAACTCGTTTACGAAGTACTTTCACTGCTACTGCTTTCATCCAGTGTGACTATTATATTAGACGGAAATTCGCATTTAGGAATGGATGCATAACACATAGGGGTAGCATCATTAGGGGAGGAGGGGGAGGGAGGGCGGCCCTCCTAGCTCCGTCTCTTCTTACCCTATTGGCTACTGCTGAAGGTGTGCTTCACCGAACTTACTATTCGATTGTGGAGAGACGGATGACGGCGAGGTTGTCGAAAAAGAGCAGGACCTGGGCATGCAAAGGAATGCATTCGAAAAGTCATGACAGTCTTAGAGAACAATTTTACCGAAGTAGACTGGGCAGGTTTTCAGGATAAACATGTATGGTAGCTAGGCACTTGTAAAAAATTTAAGAACGTGGAGTGGATAAGACATAAATTATACAATAGGATTTAAGGGAAAATAAGTAATATTTAGGTCTTTTATAAAATAGACGGGACTGAAGCACGCATAGAGTACATGACTGTATGCCTTATCCTTAAAAATACGTCTAGATTGGTAAAGGGGACTATATAAAGCGAACTTCTAGGGAAAAGTAAGAAAACCATCATAATAAACATCACAAAGATTTAAGGAAAAACGAGGATTCAACTTGCCAATTGTCTTCAAATATTCATTCAATAGAGGTGGCCTGAGAAGAAAAATTTGGATTCAACATTATTGCTCCAAATTGGTGGATGGAATAAAAGTAACCCTGTTTCATATCCCCGATGGCAAGGCGGTAGTCGGAGAGATCTGAAAATTCCCGAAGATATTTTTAGTAGGATATGTATAAACAATTGAAAGTGAACGTAAATATCGATTCGCAGAAATCATATTACGAAAATTAACTGGAATTATGTTTGGCCAAAAGACATTGTTTTACTCTTTAGTTATCCATACTTTCCACCTACCTTCTTGCCGCCCAACAAAAGCCCTTCCTTACGCTCTTACCTAACATTCTCCCTCCTAACGCGCCCTTTATCATCCCACTATCTTTCATTCTCTCATCCATTCTCGTTTTCTACCTTTTTCGTATTTCATCAAGAAATTTCCTCTCTTCCCACACCTTATATATCACTAAGTCGTTTTTCTTCCTCTATTCAATTTATTTTCTCCACTCTTCTTCATGCATTTCAAAAGCCTCTAATCTACTATTTCTTCTTAGGCCGAGCTTCGGGGCCATTTGGCCATACGCTTCATACCCATCCTGTTAAGTGAGATAAGTGAAGTTATGTGAAGCTAATTACAGGAACTTCCTAAGCAGATCATCTCTAAGGTACTTAATGTTTAATAGACATTTTGAAAAAAAAAGTTCTGTGGCTGAGAAACTGCGCTTGGTGATAAAGACGTGTTGCGTGAACATTTCAAAAGAGGTCAGAAGAAGTGGAAATGCTGTTTTAAAGAAAGAAAAAAAAATCGATTGAACAAAATAACCAACAAATATGTTGAATGAAGGGCAAGGAAAAGAGATGTATGGAAAGTTTAGTAAAGAAGGCTCTTCGGTTATGTTTTGTGAAAAAGTAGCTTGCTGAAGGCAGTCGTGGAAGGCGACGAGAACCGAGAGAACTACAGAGGAAGACCCTCAATGAGATAAGTAAAGTAAATAATGACGGACTTTAAAGCGAAAAAATGCGGAGACATGAAGAGGTTAGCCGATGAAAGGAGAATTGTGTGGAGAGCTACGTCGAACCAATCCCAGGGTTAACGACCATTTATGATGAGGAAATATGAGCATCTAGCGGAATCAGTCCGGAAAAGGGAGGAACGGAAGGCTGCTGAAACCAATTATCAAAATATATAGAAAAGTGATGCTTCATCATTTCTATTTATAATTATATCACTTAGAGTTGCATTAAAATGCTGTTACTCCAATTAGTTTAATAAAATTAACTGCTTATGGTAACTACAAATTTATTTTCAATTTTTGATACTACTAGAGCTTTCTTTTATCTGAAAATTGCGAAATCTTTGTTTAATATATCATTATTAGTTAAATCCTGATGTTTAAAAAAAAATGTTGGGAAGTCAACGTATGAACTTTTCCTGACACTATGCAATAATTCATAAACATTTTTGTGGGGAATTAACACTAGTATTGCCAAATGTAACGCGATGATAATGTCCAGATTTAAGCTTCGGTGAACCTCATGACGAGCTTTTTCCCGAGTGTAGGCTATTAACAATAGAACTAACTTTGGAACGCGATAGTGATGGCCGCAGTTTCGCTTTTACATATCTCAGAACACGGTTTCTCTCCCGGAGCCGATGTCTGTTGCTAACTCCCTTCTCCCTCTCCATCTTTTTAGCTCCTTCCTTCCTTCGGGCAGCATCTCCTCCTCTCCCACCATTTCTATCTCTCATTCTCCCACCATCTCATCCCCCCCTCCCCCACTCTTCCACGTCTGGTCTCCTTTCATGCTCCCTGGCGCACTTAATGGGGAAGAGCAACTGAAGGAATCCAGCCGAGCGGAGACATCTTC
>LYUA01000020.1:895620-910111 GCA_002093875.1 Calopteryx splendens
GAGGCTGCAGCACGAAATGCTGAAAGAGAGAAATTGTGCCGGCTTCGAGCAGAATGGAACTTGTTCTGGGTGTGCGCGGTGCTTTGAGTGGCTGAGGGTTGAGATTCGTGCCGGTGGAAAAGCCAGGGGGGTTTGCCGGGAGTGGAGCGGGTGGTGTGTTTGCCAACAGCAAGATATGGGTATGGGTATGCGTATGGGTTTTTTTATGCAAAGCTCATTGTGAACGCGAGTGAGGAGAGTAGCTGTGATAGTTACTAGGCGTATTGTATGCGAGGATGTATTAATACTCGATGACGTATATACCTGCGATGCATTCACAACTCGTACTTGATCAGAAGGTGTATTACAATAGGAAGGCGAACTTTACATCTAGCTCTTCCCAGAAGAACTTTCCACAAACTTGGTTATAAATCATACCTATGCAATACTCATACATTTGAAGGATTTTTCCATTTCTCATGCTAGGCAGGATCCGGAGTTTATCACTGAAGTCGCTCGTTGAAAGCTTACTTAGCTTATAGTTACAGGTTTATTTTACTAATGAGTCAACCTATTTTTTCATTTTGCCATTTATGCATACAATTTTTAACGAGAAAAATACTAAGTTAAAAGGTAACTAATACATTTTCATATATAAGACGTTTTTCATTTTCAAAGAATGATTTTTACATTGTGGATTTTTCGCATGTTTTTCATTTTGGTACACACAGGAGAGTCACCTCGTTGCTCACGGTGTCAGACCTTGGAGTTACCTACGTTTGTTCACAGTGATCCGCAGCTACTTCAAAAACATTAGTGTACGATATAGAGGGATTATAAATAAGATAATGAAAGATAATAAATATGCCTACGCGCTCTAATAGAATTATCGAAAAATCTTTAAAAAATGTTCAAATGAAAACTGTCAAAATCACTGATACGATTTTCACACATAGTTAACATGTTACTGTCGTATTAGATGGGCAATATTTGGTACTGGTATTTAGGATTTGGATGAGATGCTGAATTACTTCCCCCGCTCATAAGATATACAGACGGAACAGACGTAATGGGACCAGAGACGCAGTTTTTATAGCAATGACGTCCCTCCTAAGCAGCTTTACACCCACTTTAACAAGTAATGCTGAAATATAAAGTGTATGGTGAGCCATGAAAGAAGAAGAATATATGTTCGTTTTACTGACCACTCGATTCTATTACAGAAGTGATAAGCCAAATAGAAAGTCAGATATCGGGTCTCTCTTCTGAAAGCAATAGTATGTGTACTGATTATCGTGAGGGAAAATTAATCTTCTATGAATTAATTTGGACACTTACAGTATTGCCATATATCCTCGGAACCTGGAGTCTTGTAATGCAATGTAATACATGCCTTTTAGTCATCAGTCACCCTGGAATAATTTTCACATAGCGATGTATATAACGGAATGGGTGGCCATAAGGTCATTTTGGCTGAACTTAAAAATAACATTGGAAAACAACAGTAAAACCGAAGAGAATACTGTAGCTTTTTGACAAATATAACTTTAAGGTATTCGGGGATAAACTGGAAAAAATATTGCCAAGATTTATAGAAAGCACACGAAGACATTGAAACAACATTGAAGTACCCCATTATGCTTCCTGGAATTTCTGTCGCGTCGGCTGCTTTGGTCACAACGGTTTCACCCCCAATCCTAGAGGATCCTCCAGGACTCGGGGTGAATCTGTTGACATCAAAGCAACCGACGCGACAGAAATTCCAGGAAGCAAAATGGAGCCTTTATCAACCAGACGTCGTGGAAGCCTTAAGAATGATGGAAGTTCATTTTAGAAATAGTACGCTATGGAATCGATACGTTCGTATCCACCAAAATCAAACAATACAGTATGTTGGTAACTAGCGAATTTTCCTTAATGGCATTAATTGAGTCGAAATGAAAAAAACATTTCATAGCTGATTTCAGTTTGCGAAACAAAAAGAAGTATGATGGAGCTAAGATAAGATGAATACGGAGGTTGAGGAAAAAGCGGCGTTGCGTTCTTAGCCAAAAACTCTCTCATCAGCATTGATGTGTTAGATGGATCGTTGTCGTGATGGAGATCTATCGCTGTTGTCTCGAGGTGTCCAGCCTTTTCCTTCTTATTGCTTCAGGAAGATATTTCATCCCCTCTAGATGGCTGTATTCTCCACCTTCCTTGTATAAGTACTCTATTTCCCTGTGGAAGAGATGAATCGTGAATGATACCATAAGGATCGAATAAAACAGGGATAATTTCCTTTTACATTCACTAGAACTTGTGGTACCTTTTTGTGCCTCGGTCTAGATCCTCCCAACCAACGTGATGGCTGAAGTTTCGTTTAGACGTCATAACCATAGACCCAAGTATCGTCGGTGATGATTTTTCCTTTTTATTCTCCTCAGATATAGACTGTCCCTGAATATCTTCACGACAAACCAACCCTCTTATTTTTGATCTTCTAACAACAGCCATGGCACACATTTTCCATAATATGCCGCATTCCCAATTTCTCGGGCAGAATCTCATTGCATTCAGTTTTTGATATGTTAACCTCTCAGCTGACGGTTCGAACTGATCACCTCGCTGACTTTTTAAACAATTAAATTCGTCTTGGGCATGGTTTTCCTCAGCATGCATCATCTTCAACAGGCATTCAGCCTTCTTTAACGCGTTTCCAACACTTGTGCGTTACCGTCTGCTCTGAATATGTATCCCCGAATGCTGTTATTAACGTTTTATGAGGCTTCAAAAAGATTTTCCGAGTTTCACGCAGAATTTCTCACTAATCCACTGCTCTTCAAAATCGCTCATTTCGGACTGGGATAAAAACGTCGGACCCAACGAACGCATGGTCAAACGATTAAACGGCACAGAAAAACAATGAAAAATACAACAAAGAGCTTCCGGTAGGCTTTTTCCGCTGGAGTGCAGTGCAAGCAGCATTAAGATTCAATCATTGGTTTCCGCGTAATTTAAAAAAGTTCGCGAAATTTCGAGACAGACCTCACATATCAGGCCGGACATGGATATGAATGTGTGTCAAACATAGACCAGTATTGCCGGCATTTAACTTATTTCTTTGTCGAATCAAACTGAAACCCACCAGGAAGAATTAGGGCGCGATGCTGCGCGAAGTTTTCGTACGCTCAATCATGAGAAATGTAGAGCCCAGCGTCCCAAAAATTATGTTTAACTATGATGCACTTTAAAATTTTACCTCTCAGAATAAAAGAGTAGTTGTTAACTTTAAATTATACCGAAACTAAAAAATTATGAGTACTGGCATGAAAGTGGAATCATTAGGGCCTCAAAGTGTATTGGCATAATATAGTACCCAGAATAATTAAGAGAAGTGGACTCCGGAACTGTCTCTCTTGCATCTTGCATTGGAATTCGTGGCCACGAAAAAATGAAGTTTAAACGCACCAAAACCGTTTTATCGCTGCAGTAATATTCCATTCCACTTGCAAAACGAATTAATAATCAACTGTAATTATACCATTAAAGACTTGCACCTCAACCCCTGTCCATCGTCCGCAGGTTGTGGTGTCATTAATTTGGTCTATTTATTACTTTTGGGTGTAATGAGGTGTCGCAGCTAATGTGAAATTGGCCGCGGGCGCATCGAATCTCAGACCAATAAGTCAGTCTCCTCCCCTGTGCCGAACGAAATAATTTGATATTCAATAAAATTGGGGTCTGTTTCAAGTACCCGTAGGATTATGACTGTTTTCAATGATGGTTGGATGTTGTTTAATTAATGGTATCCTGATATATCAATCCGTCTAATAAATTAGCTGTATAACCGTTTTTATTTGAAGTTCAATATTTTATTCGGCTTATAGAACGATTACGAGCTAGGGGATAGACCTTTATTCCAATGGTTTTTGGAGTCATAATATAATTACTTGCCGTGGAAATGGAGTAGTGTTCTCAGATTTTTATGTATAGCATTAGAAATAAAAATGTAGTTTTACCAAAAATGAGTGCTAAGAATGTGGTGCAGCCAATGGATGTGATAAATCACAGAATAGGATCGGGCAGGATCAAAGAATAGGAATTCCCAATTAAAGTTCTGGTTTACCGTCCGTTAAGCTCTTCGATTTACCTCTGGCTCATGTAATCTGTTTCATAGACGTGTTTGTTTACCCAATACTTGCTGGTTGTTCATTATGCTGTTTGACGTTATAATTAAAACAAATCATGAATAAAATTCAATCTGTATACATTATATATTATGGAAAATCGATTACTGGTAATTTAATATTCTATTAGCATCGTAATTTTTAGAAAAAGTTTGTCTTTTTTTTAGAAAATTGAGTGATTTAAGTAGTTTTCAAGGCATAATTATTGGTGTAGGAAATCAATGTTAATTGCATTTTTTTTAGCTTTATCCCATCATATAATGAGGTAACAATCTGCCTTTGTGCGTTGGATTAAAGGTCTGCTACTTTGCGCCATAAATATAATGCATAAAGCACTCAGATGGGCAACGATCTCGTCTCCCGAACCCAACCACGGGAATTGACTCTTTGCTAATTCGGTTGACTCGTACCCTTGAAAACCCAGGGTCCGAGGTGGGGAGACCGGTATCAGCTAATGAGCGTCCACTATATCAGAAGAATTCTATAAGAATATCCAGCTCCACTTAAAGCTTTAACTATGATAGACAGACTGTAGGTAGTAATCACAATTAAAAAGTACCTAAATCAGAGATGTTGTGTATTGTTAGTTAGGCACCAATTAGGAAAACCTGAAACTCTGACTCTTTGGAAAATGCGTTAATTTCTAAATATATTAACAGAGAAGGGAAATAATTATTAATGCGGATTCTAAAACTTAAAATTAAAAAGGTTTTGGAGCTCGAGTTTACTTCCGGCACCTTGAAGGGAATTCGTAGGACTCCACATAGTATCGATGATGATTTGAAAAAAAGGGAAATGACCCCTGCACTGATGGATACAAATGATAATTTCTCCTCGCCCATTTCGTGTAAGTCACAACAAAGCCTTTGCTATAAATGCCAACATTCGTGATAAATACACCTTTTTTATATTTTTTGTTTACGAACATCTAATTAATTAAATTCATAACTTCCTTCAGACACATATTTAAATGCTACTTCTTTCTTTGTAACCTGAAAAGTATTCCAAAGTTGCAAAATGAAGGTGGCAGGGACCAAAAAAACAAGAATACTTCAAAGTATGGGGGCGCCGCCATGTGTAGCATTTGAATTAGTTTTGAAAAGGATGAGTTTTGTCCTGACAAAGGTGGCTGACTATTCGTTTCTGAGCTCGTTTCCAATAGAGGAAACAGGAATTGAGTAAGATTTACGCATTTTTGGTTTACAAACAGAAGTGGAAGCATTCGTCACGTTTGAGTCTATTATACAGACCCCTCTCTGTCGCCGATCCATTCCATGAGCGAAGTGACCCGTAATCAGGAACACGACCATTAATAGATCGCCATGGTGCTTAAGGATCTTAAGCAATATGTGGATGGCCCTTATTTGTCATGGGAAGACCACGACCTTAGCGCTGTATCTCAGTTTCATCCAAAATTGGCACTATCACTCATTAACCAAGCCGCGCTACGAAAGCAAGAATTATTCTGAGCAAAGAGTTAAATACAGACTTTGCTTTGCGATGATTGAGACTACAATAATTGTTCTAATCTTTCACCAACTTCAGAGACGGGGTATAACATGAAAAGAAGTTCGAAATTAAGCTCAGGAAAACTCCGGCAGTGAAAGCTTTTATAATGAAGAGGAAGCTGCAATGCTAAAATAAAATATGGCTACAAATAAGAGATCAGTACTTGAAAACATTTGTTGAGGATGTGACTTGTGCGAGGGATTTATACCGTTAGAATAGCAGATCGGAGAGGGATATGAGCTTTGGAAACCTGGTGCTGGTGATTGATGCCAATGTTCAATTGGATAGATCATCACGGTCTTAGATATCACTACAGTGGGGCATATAGAATGAGAGCGATAATTTATCAAAAGAATAGCCGAGGAGGTAGAGGCCATACGAAGTTCTATACGGAAAAGAAGAACCGGATGGATTGGGCATACTTGGAGACACAATGGATTTGTTAGGAGCATAATAGAAGAGAGCATAGAAAGGAAAGCCCCGCGAGGAAGACTAAGGGATGAATGCATGCGCCAAAGAAAGAGGGCTGTAAGGAAGAAGAACCATCAGAGAGTAGATAGAGAATTAGCATTGGACAGGGGAGAATTGGAGGCAGTAGACGAGCGATCCCCGGATGGAAGGGTAATGAATGTCTGAATGTACTCGTGTTTTGGCTCTGGAACAATGCTCTACCAGGATGGGCTTCGCGTGAGAGAGGGGGAGACGAATGAGTGTGGTTTAATGCCAAAGCTTATTATTAATGTATGCAATGAGAAAATATAAGGGTTTTTTGGGCCTTGGTGGAGGCTTTTGATTATACTCCTTACAGGAGAGGCAGTATCGGCTGTCTAAAATATTATTCCGTTAAAGTTCTAGATTACGTATAATAACCTATAAAACTTAGAGCTTTATGCTGTACAGCATTGCTGTTCCCATTGGTATTGGTTTGTGGCCAGACAGAGGAGATGTTTCTATGGCAATGGAAAATATTTAGCTTTATGATGAAACAATCCAATTGCATACCATATCCGTCTTAAATCGGGATATAAAATTAATTATCAACTTCTGTTTGTCAACTTTAGAAAAAGATGAAAGAAATTACGAATTTTGTCAAAATTTGCTGGATTTTATGTTGCATAAATTATCACAAGGATTTATTTTACAAAACTTTTACATAAATCACAAATTTGAGTTGTATGTAAAATTTTGTGCAAAATATATCCTTGTAAAAATGGAATACCAAAAAGTTTCTCATGACAGAATTTTATTTATGAAAAAAATATATTTCACAATAAAGGTTCAACAGATAGTGTCAACGTCAGAATTCAATAAATCAGATTCAGAAATCAAAATTAATAATCCCAGCATATGCTTAATAGTAGGCGAAAGAGGGCACTAAGTATCAAAATGGGTTTTGAAATATACATTTCTAGTGGATTAAGATAGTAGTAATTTCTTGCTGCTAAAATGTTGCAAAAAACTGAAATATGATCGGAGTATAATTTGAAGAAGTATTATTTGTGTATTGAATGACTAAGGATGTTATTGTGCGTGGAATATTTCCCTTCGGCATCCACCATTTCGACCTCAATAATTCAATATATTAATTAATATCTTGAGGTAAGGACCAAAATTAAAATTAAGTATTCCTTGCCAACGTTTTGGAATATAATTTATTCCATCATCAGGGTTACAAGAGGGTGGACAACAACATCAATACCATTTTCATCATACCAAATATATAACATCACGGTAAATACATTAGAATAATTTCTTAAAAGCCTTCATATTAAACGAAACGTTGGCAAGGAATACTTGATTTTAATTTTTGACCTTACTTCAAGATATTAAAATATTACCCTTACCTTGGAAGCAGCAAAACGTGGGGTGATTGAATTGCAACGGACATTAAGTGTGCCAAGAGTGAGTGGACCTATGTTAGTTATATCATTGAGTGGTTCAATCTTCAATGACTGCTATGCTTCAAGAAAACAAAAAAAGCATCATGTGATATCAGTTGTAGTGAATAAGTACATCTTTCACCATTGGGAAATCTGACCAGGGGAGAAGAGACCTGAGAAACCTTGTGTTAAGAAATGTATGATGGCGATAAGGTGTGAAGATAACGTTTGAAGCAAGGAAGTATGTGTACGGAAGAGAAAGAAAAGACCATGCGTGGCAATGCAAGGAGAAGATGGACTGAGCACACCTTGTGAAGCGATGGATTTTTGTCAGAGGAAAAGGGAAATTCCTGCGGGGGAAGATCAAGGGACAAATATGAACACGAAATACCCTAAATGCTGCCACGAGGGGGTGTTGGGTCACAGGCCATTGGATTAATTAGTAGCGTTGGGTATCATTTTATTTTTTGGATGCTCGAATTGCCGTACCTGATGTATCCTACTTCTGTGGAATGAATGAGGGAAAAATTCCTTATTCTTTGGAGGAAATTAGAGGTCTGCTCGGAAGTCGATTTCCGTTGACTTCTCGTTGTCTCGCCTACCAGTGTAATGCGAGGTAAAAGTTATTCCCTCTCTGTTGGCATTAAACTCGAATGATTAGTAATATAATCGTTTGGGTCGTTCGTGTTGTCTTCGTACTTCCCGCGGTTCCCCACACAGACTATCCAATGATAATGTGACGTTTTCTGTCTGTTAATAACAATTTTTTACGAAACTTGAAGCTTTTATCTGTATCTTAATTTACAATGAGGTTCTTCTGCACACATTTCCAAGTCTCTGGAAGTAGAGGGAAATGTATGAAGTAATAAATATTAGGCTTGAGAAACGTTTCCATTGAAGAGAAAGGGTTGTAGGGTTACCGTCACTTAATCTTCGGACTAGAGGACTGATTAAATAATGAAAGCAAGGTTGGTAAAATAGTTATTCATATGCAAAGAACCTTAGTATCTGCAGGAATGAAACTTTAGAGAAGAAAAACTTATTGTCATTAATTTTTTCATTTCTGTATTTGGACCACTCATTTTCTCACAACGTTGTATACTGCGTTTATGATTAACTGTTATTCAAGGGTATGATATGTAGTAAATTTTTCTTTCAATGGCTGCTGTAGCAATTGACCTCACGGCGATATTTTTCTTGCAGTTGTTGAAGTCACCATCGAGCGGAGAAAACATATATTTCAATGAAACCTCCAAGCAAAATGTCATCGCTTCACATGGATTACAATAAAAATGCTATTATTGACTTAATTCGACAGCTAAAATGTCGTTGAAAGATGAAGTGTGTAGACGCTGCTATATTGGTAGCGTTATATCTCCTATTAATTTTCCATCATTGCAACTGTCTTTCAGGCTTTTGACTTCTATTGGGATAAATAAGTCAGTGCTGGCCGTAGCTTTTTGGAATTTCTCCTTCGAAACGCATTAAAAATTGCTAATAAATATTCACATAGAATTAATGTCCGTAGTTTCATTTAAAAAGTGTGGAATTTATTCATACTGAATTAAAAGACAAGTACTTGGTTATTCCACAGAAGGCCTGATATTATTTTGCATCGCATCCCAGATCGTGACCGAATAAAATTTGTGTGGATTTAAAAAGTGCCTAAATTTACAAATAATTATGTAATTCCGGAACAATGGTATGCATTAATAGGATATGTGCAAACCACGCTTGCCCAGTAAAAGAATTTGAAGTGAATTTTCATGAGTAGGGTCTACTGTTTCCATCTTTGGCAGTTGACTCGTCGTTTAATGTCAGATCAGCCTAATAAGTAGTATTCTTTCTCCAGTTAATAATTGCTTGAGCACGCGTTTCAGAGCGCCATTTTAGTTTTGGTAACAGAAAGCTGGATAAACAGATGGGGTATACCTAGCAAAGCACGGCGGTGGATTATCTATAGCAGTGAAAACCTACCTTTAAAGGTTTTCACCAACATTTAGTAGTAACGCTGAGATTAGCGTATGGTGAACCATACGAGCAGAAAAAGGACATATGAATGTCTTTTTGTCCAAGGGATTGTCCGGTTCTTATGCAATTCTAATAAAAGTACTAGAAATTCAGATTTTGGTTATCTTCTAAGTACAACTACAGCATGAGGATAAGCCTTCCATCAATTATTTTGGACAGATGCTATATTGACGTACATCCCAGAAACCGGGAGTCTTGTAATGAAATATTCGAAGTATTCTCGAACCAGTCTTTGCATCAAGTAGTAACCAACTAGCCAACCAACTAACCAACGAGAGGAAATAAGATATTTGGCCTTTTATCAATCATTCACCCTGAAGTAGTTACACATATCGATGTGACTGACGAAATAAGTGATAATAAGGTCATCTTTGCCGAACTTAAAAAATTAATAGAAAATATAGTAAAGCCAAATTCAATTATTTCCTGATAGGTCTTCCGTCTCTTCTCTTTGAATTGGGCCTACATATTTTTCCCTTTGTCCCCCCTCGCGCAGCCTAATTTCCATTTTGTATCCTTTCAATAAATGTAAATTTGGGGTGTTTGGGGATTTACTGGTAAACATATTATCAGGATTTTTAGGCAGCATATGTTATGAAGACATTGAAGCAACATTGAAGTCCTTAGAAATAGTACGCGATGGAACCAAAACGTCGGTTGCCTTCATACACAAACATGATAGTAACGGCCGCCATTGTTGTAACAGTAAAGTGAGACGGGCAATGAGACTGCAGAAGAAATTACACACCACGTTAAAAAAAATCAATTACAACCATAAATCACAAGAGTTGAAAGCAAGAGAAAAGAACCCAACCAACGAACACATATAAAAGAGATTTTGCGCTCTACTTTACGTTAATTTAATAAAAAATCTGTTTGAATTACTGAATAAAAACCCAAAGGTTTTTAGGTCACACGCTATTAAGTTACAGAGTGAACACCAAATCGTTGACTCATTAGAGACCAAAAATGGTGAAGTAGTTAAAGTGTGTATAGAGCTAACGTCTTGAACAAATAATTTGGAAGAATTTACAACAACAAATACTGAAGACCAATAGAAAATCTCTCTGGCATCGATGAACTGATGAGTGACATTATAAATTGCAAGGGATTGGTTAAACAAATACAGAGTTATATAGGTAACAAATCTTCAGGATCGGAAGTGATCCCTGCACAAGTAGAATACAAGAAAGACTGGCACCAGAAATTGCACCCTGAATTGTGTGCGCGATTTTCTATTTGAGCTCATACAGAAAGTAATGCTTAATGGAGTTAGTTCCGATTTTCTGAATGTAGCCTCTAGCGTCCCGCAGGGTAGTGTAATTTGCCACCCCCTGTTTCTCATTTACACCAATGACATTAATTATAATATATATTAATTTAAATATGGGGTGCGGTAGACCAGTGGGTAGGGCGCTGAGCTACTAACCGGAGTGCCCGGTTTCGATTCCGGGTGACGACGCCTCTACCAATCCTGAGCTTCACCCAAGCTGTGTACCGTTTTACGGGTACCAGTTCATCCTGGGAAATCATAAGAAGCACAGGGAAAGGAACAGGCTCCCATTATTACCCCGATGCGTGAATTTCACACGCCGTTGGGATTGGCACTGGGTAAGCTCGAGCTGCCCTCACCTAAAAAAACCGACCTTCAGGTTTAGCACTGCAAATTGATGATTCGCTGGCGATACGGCCATCTACCGGGATATAAGTAATAAATCCGACTATGTGACTCACAGCGGTCTCAACAGTATTATTGCCCGGTGTGACGAGTAGGGTCTTATATTAAATTTGATAAAAACATCTGCATGAATTTTTGAGGAAAAAATCCATTCATCCTTACTCCTTAATAGACTCACTGGGGAGGATAAATCGGGCTAAGTAAAATATCTAGGAATCAATCCAGCATCAGACCTCAAATGGTGGGAGCACATTAGGGCCTCCTACGGAACCGTGGGTTCATCAAACGCGTGGTGAGAAAATAATCAAAGGAAAACGTTTTGGAGAAGTGTGGTTCATCACGCTCGTTAGACCTCATCTTGAGTACGCCTCGAGCATTTGGGACCTTGCGCAGAGTGAACTAATCTCGGGATTGGACAGGATACTGAGGAAAGCTGGCCGTTTCTTGAAGAATGAATGGTGACTTGCAGTGTGTTATGTGTGATATACGATATAATATTATGGGGAATAGGTACGTGCGAAATCTTGGAATCAGCAGCATGCGGAATAATTAATTATCCCAATTATTTTTTCAATCTAAAAATTTATTGATCGCTTTCTTCAACGCCAACCCAAGTCGTTGCCTTTCCATCTTGCCCTGTAAATTCTTTACGCATTCTTCCCCAACCAATGGTTCAAGTATTTCCTGATAGGTCTTCCATCTCTCCTCTTTGAATGGGGCCTACATATTTTTCCCTTTGTCCCCCCTCGCGTAGCTAGGGGGGACTTCCTCTCCTTCTCCCCCAAACCTGTCAAAATATCCGTGAAAAGCCAAAATTCAGCTTTGTAATATTTTTCGTGACCTTCAGACCTAAATTAAGTTGGGCATTTGAGGAGATGTGCCCGTCATGAGTGATGCACTGATCCAATCCACCTAAGCTACCTGGCGTGGAACCGGTGGGAGTCGTGCATTCCCATTTGGAAGGAAACAGATTCAGATCGATGATCTCTAAAGGAGAGGTGCGCCCATAACATTCCATCAGGGTTTATGAGGAAAATATAGCGAAACCTTTCAGAGGAAGATTCCGCAAAAGGCGAATATCTATCAATGGTGGAAATATCTGCATCGTGATGCATATTTATCACTTTTTTCTTAAGTAAGCCGCATGTAAATACGGAACATAATTGACATGTATGGAAGGAATTCATTTCTTGCATGAAAAAGTTGAATATATATAAAATAAATGTGGAGAAATTTCTGATGGATTTTCTTTTACGTTGTCCACCTTGGACTTGAGTTATTTAACGGAAAAAACACCACCTGCGTACTCAAACTCCTTTCCTTTGAAACTACATACTTTCCTGGGCTAAACGTTTTCATAGGAAAATTGATTAATTTCCATAAAATTAGCTTTTCAATCAATTGATAATTGATGTTTCTATATTCCACCAAAATATGGTTTTCAATATTAAACCTATTGGATTCCAGGCTCAAATATGCCTATAGAGGTGTAAATATTAATTCATTATTATGATTATATTCTTTTCTAAAACATCTTCTTCCATCTCCCCAATATCTCTCCTCTTGACTACCAGGACGTACGCTACGTACGACTTGGTATTTGAGGTTAAAGTGAAAAATATTCCTATTTATCCAAGAACTATCACGAGGTCTCATCGGATTCTGCATTAGGCTGGTGATACTGCATGCGTGTATTTGTCAATTCTTATTTTTAAATTGCTATGTCAAAGGGGAGAGGTAGCCTAGTGGGGAGAGCATTCAGTTTCTGACCAGAAGGCCTTGGTTCAATCCATTTTGACTTCCAGCACCCCAAGCTTCACCCCAGCTGTGTATTTCTTCTGTGTACCAGATCTTCCAAGGATACCACAGGCGGCAGAGGGAAGGGAATCAGCCCCACTACCCTGATGTATTTTGAGGTGTGGTTTTTTAGCGGGGAGTGTTCTGCACGCCTATCCAGAGGTTCCGGGTTCAATTCCTGGCGATGTCTATGGGGATCCTCAATATTTCCAAAGCTGTTGCTTTTCGGGTTCCGGGTCATCCTGGGAAACCGCAGGTGGCACGGTGAAACGGAGGGACTCTCCCTCCTGTGTAAATTTCACATTTGCCGTTGGGCTTAGTATTGGGTGACTTCTACCCTCGCCTATAAAACCAACCTTTCGGGTTGATTTCTGTCGATGGACTCTGATTTATGGACTTCATGCACTTTAGGGCTTAGTGCGAGGTGATTTTTACCCTTAAGGCCGATTCACATTGAATGTAGCCTTACTCTACCAAACCAACCTTCGGCCTGATCACTGCGGTTGTTCACAATGTCAGAAAGAAAGTAATATAAATTGGCTCAAATAATATCATCGAGTAAAAAAGTGCGGGTGCGGGCATAGTATTTCGGTGACGTTTCCATTAGCAACCTAGACAGTCAGGCGATCACATATTACTGGGAGAGTGAGTATGCATTGGGTGCACGTGTCATTTATTTTGACTGCTGCAGGGGTGTACAGTCAAAATAGTTTTCGGTGCAAGGCATAAAAGACATACGTAATGAAGGAAAGCAGGAGATATGCTGAATTTAAAGCGATGTTTCCGTATCAGTACATGCGATTTGGCGTTGCTTCATCCTTTTTGTTTCAATGATATTAAGTATTTATCCTTCCTGGTCCACAAGCCTTTGGACAATGCAAACTAAATGAAGGAATTAAGCAGTGGCGAGTTTTCCTTGCACATCGACGAGTTCCCACCCCAAGTTTTATCGTAATCCTTTTTCTTTATCCCCGTAATTATATCTGCAAAAATATTTTTGTTAGGCGTCGCGGATTTTCTTAGAAAAAAATGGGAATTCTTTTCCCCCTGGATTTCCAAGGATTCAGGAATCGGCGTTTTATCTCCAGTGAAGTGGAATTTGGTAGAGCCTTAAATCCGTGGCAGTAATCGATATCCGGGTGAGATGGGAAAGAAAAAAATAATTCTTGAGATTTCAAATTTTGCGAGGGTAACACTCGTCTTTCCGTCACAGCCGAAATTTCGAAGCGCGCCCGATGGTTCCATAAATGAGTTTCTCTCGATGCTTCAAATCGAAGGACTTATTCCTACGGACGATGTGTGCATCGAAAATTCAGCATTGAAAAATAAAAACCGTCCCAACTCGTCCTCTCTCTCTCTCTCTCCCTCTCTCTCTCCCCCCCCGTCCCCTCTCGCACACGCGGACGCACCATGCGTCAATCGCAATCCAGTCCTAATCTGCCTCCCGC
>LYUA01000020.1:944240-955879 GCA_002093875.1 Calopteryx splendens
CTTCCCCACTAGAGACCCTCTCACACGCACGTCCCCTTCACGCCCCTCGAACCGCTTGTCTCCCTCTCCCACCCGCGCCCTCATATTAAACAACGACGCGTCTGCATCAAGCCACGCAAAACAGGGCGCCCCACTCCATCCAGTCCCCGATTACATTAACCGCCGCCGCCGCCCCGTCTCCCCACAATTGCCCTGAGGGTACCCAAACGTCGTCCCCCCCCATTGATAGGGAGGGTCTGAAAAAATTCTTTATTTCCACTAATTTAAAATAATGGTAAAAAAGAATACAATTATCTATATGCCTAGTTTGTCACTTCCGACGCTCCGGTGTTGTTTGACGTAATTTCTTGTTACCTTCTGGAATCCAGTGATAACTATAATAAGGTAATGAAAACCCTTTTATAGTTACATGCAATTTATGAGGAACCAGTCCATTTAGTGTTAACCGAGTCATTTTTAGACCATAAAATTACGCTTAAAGTGCGTTGAAATATATTGGTTGTTAACATTTCTGTAGAGCTATGCAATTTTTTTCATTTCCCACTATGAATGTGTTTTGTCAAAACAACCATTGAATTAAATTTGAACAAAAATATTTTTTTTTACGTGCGGGTTTTATTTTCGATAGATGCTGGATGAATTATTCCAGAAATAGTCAACAAACAACATTATGAATGTCACCATACTTTGGTTCTTATGATTGTTCAGTATTTCAGTTTTTGAGATGTAGTCTGAGTACTGGTGCGTGGTAATCCAGTGGGTAGAGCGCTGAGCTACTGAACGGAGGATCCGGGTTCGATTCCGGGTGATGCCTCTGGCCACCCTTAGCTTCACCGAAGCTGTGTACCATTTTTCGGGTACCAGGTCATCCTCGGAAATCATATCTGGGGAACTGCCTGGGAAAGGAACTGGCCCCCATTCCCTGATGTGTGAATTTCACACGCCGTATAGGCCTCAACTACCAAACCGTCCTCCGGATTGATTACTTTGGATTTCTGGATGAATGGAATTTCTTTTACTAAATTTGGTATTATTAGGCAATGATAGTGTATTAATTTAAGAGTTATTTTATCCTAAAGAAAATTACTAAAGAGTTCGGTCGTTTATTGAAATTTATCATTCTTCGTACTATCAATTTAAAACTCTCTGATAAAGACTTTATTGCAATGTGCGATTATCTTGATTCCTTGGAAAAACGAAATATTTATTAAAAAATCTCTAAATGCACCCTTTTCCCTAAAAATAATGGATTATTAAACATGAAAGGTGTAGGAAAGTTTAAATTGTTTCATAGGATACGTTAAATAAAGATACTTACATTTATAAATTCCACGATTGCATACATTTTGAGCAGCAGTTTTTATAAAGTTAGTCGTTTCTTTCCATTGATTGTGCCGCAAAGGCAATACCATTTTCCCCTATTCATGTCAACGAAATATGAGTATGCTTCCGTTTTTATGCGTAGATTTGAAGAGTTTTATGTGCAATGGATTGTGGGAGGGCTTCTCGTCGGTCTGCTTCACGTATTCCATATTTTGAGCATAGAGGGAAAACGTTTAGGTAAATCGAATTTTTTCACGGTGAAAATATTATGAATATTTTTCCACTGTTCCATGCATTGAGGCGGATCTTTCGTATATATATTATATATTTGGTCGAGGTAAAATCTTGGTAGTCGAATAGTCGCCATTCTTCGCTCGAAATGAACATAAAAAATGGAAATTTAATAAAATATTAATGTAATACCTGTATCTCCTTTCTCCTTAGAATGGTTTTGAGGAATTTTCTGATGAAAATACTTTTCGATCCGAGGAATGGTTCGTTGGCTGTGCACCCCTCAACTCTCACCATTTAAATGGGAAAGTTTTCCTCTTAAGTTTTCTTTAAACGAGTGTTCGACAAGCAATGGCCTGATAGATCTGGCTGGTCCTTCCTCTTTACTTACCCTCTATGTATCTCTCCCTTAGTCTTCCTCGTGGTTCCTTCCCTTCTATTATGTTCCTTTTAAATCCATTCTTTCTTAATGTGCACCCATTCTATCCAATTCTTCCTTTCCTCAATAAATTCAGGTTCTCCTTATGGCACTTGAAGCTATTGAGCTCCGCAGAAAGCTATTAGATAGACCTGATAAAATGAGTAAGCTATGCAATCGGCATGCACCGTAAAGCAAAGTCCCCATTCAGAAAATATTTCCCTCGTGTTTATTTTATGGCATTCAATAGCAACCAGTTGTAAATGAGAAAGTATTGGCATTAGTTTTCGGTTGGATAGTCATTATCAAGGTGGGGAGGGAATGTTAGAGTGGAAACCTCAAAATATTTTTGATGGTCGTAGTAAATGCTTAGTGGTACATAAGTTTACTTCATGGAATTCATTTTATTTTAAGTTGGTTCTTCGTGGTGGAGAGGATGAAGGGGAGAACGTAGTTCGTTGAGTGTGGGTGGAATGACAGGATTTTCTGGTGAGGAGAGTGAGTCGTTGAAGTGAAGTGGTAAAATATTGTTTGAAAGTTTTCCGATGTTTTGGAAAATTAAACCGCAGTGCAATGAAGACAAAATGGTGTCCTGGCCTTTTCCGAGTTTCGTAGACTGTTCTGCTGATGAAGGCTGTTCAGGCAAAATAAGGAGTAACTCAAATACGTGTTAACTCACCTCAGCAAGGATTGTTCAGGTGAATATAAATTTATTACTACAAATATAAGCTATAGAATTATGTAATACGAGCGTTCGGAAAGTAATGGCTGAGCGAATGAAATCTTTTCATTCGCTGTTTTATTTTATTTTGTGAAAGAATTTTATCATTTTACAATGAAATTTTTAAAAATCTTTTTAATTTAGAAAACCGAACATTTCCTATTTCCTTGGAAAAAAGCTGAGCTGCAATCATTAAAATTTAATGCTTTGATGAATAGGAACAAGCGACTAAATGTTTCATTGGAATTTTGATTCTTCTAAGACACATTTCCTAGAAAAATGCATTACTGCAGTTGACTAATTTTAGAGTACTAAACACAGAAGCGGCCCGCTCGATCGAAATGTGACTCGCTCTTGACCGCAAACGGGGTCGCCTAGTTGCAACAAGCGGGGGTGGGGGGAGGGGCGTTCTCGAGGTTCAGTGTTTTGAAGAAGGGGAGGTGCCAATCCATAAACCAGAAGGTTTCAGGGTTAGCGGGATTTCAAATGGCGAGGGAAAGTTAAGGTTATGGCGTGGGATGGGAGATGCGAAAGCAGACGTAATCCCCCGTCGCCATTAGATATCAGGTGCTATCAGGGGATAGCCCAGCGGTGCCTTCAGCTCCTACCTCCTCTCCTGTGAGAGCACCACCGAGGAGGAACCGCTCGAGTGGGTAGGGGGGATGCTAGTGATGATTCCTCGGCGGGAAAGGGCTGACCATGAGGGTGTGAGCCATTTCCTGACGGCCTGGTTGCACTCCTAGTGATTGGCGTTCCTTGGGTGACGAAGGTGATTGGGGTGGCGGCTGCAGGCACCAAGTGCTGTAGGCTGTAGATCATGAATCACGCAGACGTCAACGACGCCATGGAACGCGGATCTGAAGAGATTCTAGACTTTTTCAGGGAATTGAACTCCGAAATGAAGCGGATAAGTGGCATCGAGGGTTTTGAAACGATGCTCGCTATATGCAGCTTTTTCCCGAGAATCGACGGTGGACTTGTGATTTGGAGCCGAGTGGAAGGCATAATTTTGAGAATGCCTCAATTCTGCAAGGATATTGGAGTCTCCTTAACGTTAACCCTTGCCGGCAATCCAATCGTGTAGGAACCACCTGAGACATTTTGGTGTTCATTATAAACCCGTTGCTTTTAAGAGTGTAGCGGCTAGGGTATTTGAGCAGTGTATGCCTTCTTAAGGGTAGAGTGCTGGTTGGTGAGTAGTTCAATTAGTGGGTTTTAAACTAATCGATGCCAAAAAATTGCTATAAAAGAATTAAGCGTCAGTCATTGTGAGTCACATAAAAGATTAATGCAAGGGAATAAAAGTCAGTTGTGCGGAAGGATTTCTAGAGGATTATTGGGTGGCAAGAAAAAACACCCAGTTATTTATGCAAGAAAGCCTTATGCCGAGGAAATTATATCTGTAGTAGTAGTAGTTAACTGCCGAAGTTGAAAGAATGAAGTAACCGAATTCACCACCATATCCAAATCACAATTGCAGATATAATTATTCACCCGGAAAGTTGGTTACCGCCTGAAATTGTAGACAGTGAAATTTTCTCATAATCCGGCTTATTTAAGAGAAATAATAGAATGAATAGAAATGCGGATGGTGTGGTTATTGCAGAAAAGACTTCGTGTGACTTCAGCAGAAATGAGATAGTTCCAGATATATGTTTAGAAATTGTTGGGTGAGAAATCAATAGTCCTTCCTCAAAAAGAGTGTATTTATGCGCATTTTATAATCCACCAGGTGCTAGCGTTAACTCAATAATAGAACTGGACAGGCAGTTAAAAATATTCTCATCTCAAAACCAAGTAAGGAACTTAATAAGTGATGGTGATTTCAATATGCCCTCAATTATAGGAGTATCTATAGCTTTAAGGCTGCCTGTAGGGATAATGATATCTGCGAGTCACTACTGCATGCCGAACTCCTTGCATCAACTAGTTATTTCACCATATAGCGGCAGTAACATTTTCTATTAATTGGAAACGACCATACCCAAAAAGCTTCTAAATACAGGGATGGTTAAAGAAATTATTGATTACAGAGTAATAAACGCTAAAATCTGTATTAGTGTAGTCGGGAATGAGGAGCAACAAAGAAAAATTTACTTTGTAGGAGAAATATTAGGTTTGTTTAAAATGTGAGGTACAGAAGTCATTTATCAATTACAGACGAGTTAGCAAATGCAGAAATATTGAGGATACGTGGAAAAATTTCCTTGAAATCTCGCGATCAGCTATCCACAATTTCATACTAGGTAAATTTATAAAAGGCAACAGAGAACCTAGGTGGTACAACGCGGAAGTTAAGAGATTCTTAAGACGCCAAAGGCTATGCCATACAAAAATGAAAATTCATGATTATAAGAAATCTAGGGTCACTGCAAAGGAACCCTTTTGGAAAACTTGAAGTGACTATATAAGGAAAAAATAATTGAATACTTAGACGAGAATCTATAAAGCAAGTTGGTCATATGTCAAAGAAGTTCAAGGTAATAAGTCCTCAGTAAACTCGCTGAAAAAAGATAAAGGTGGAAAAGTAACCATGTGGTTAGAACAATTGGTATCCAATATCTGGTAAATAGCTCGCATAACACTTATATTCAAAATCGGCGATAGGGAGAATCCGAGTAAATACAAACCTATCTTCCTCAAATTAATTTCATGTAAGATATAATTTTTTTATATTACTATGAATGGGTAGGGTAAGTTTCTAATGCATACACGATCTCTACCGTACAATAGCCCTTTCTTCATTTCCACATATTTTATGCCGCCCTTAATTCCGTCTTACTTACTTACTTGCATACTATTTTACTCCCTCTACCTCGCTAAACCAACTTCTCCCCTCTAGTTATCACATTCTTCAGCAATCCATTGCCACTCTTCACACCCTGCATCCACTTTTCCTGCCTTCTTTGAATTTCTCCAAATAGCCTTCTCTCCTCGCCTACCACGCACAGAACCACTTCGTTCGTTTTCCTTTCCGTCCATTTTAAGTTTTTCATTTGTACGTATAATTTTTAGTTAGATAATGAATCAGCTAGATGGCCAGGACTTATTGATGAAAAATCATCACTGTTTTCGCAAGAGTATGTCGCATGAGATACCCAGCTTGTACTTTTTGTTCATGGCATTTTGAGGTCATTAGAAAATGATGCTCTAGTCGATGCGGTTTTTCTAGACTTTAAGAAAGCTTTCGGCAAAGTGGCTCATATCAAGTTAATCAGGAAGTTAAAAGCCTATAGAATAGATAAAAATACCATAAACTGTATAAAACATTTTTTAAACAATAGCGTACGAAGGGTCGTCATAGATGGCGTTAGCTTGAACATAATAGCAGTCATATCAGGTGTTCCCTAGGCAAGTGCCTTCGGCCCTCTTATGTTCCTTCTGTACATCAATGACATTTACTCCGTAGTTTATAGTAAAATTAGTCTTTTTGCTTATGTAGCTGTCATATACAGAGATATTCGCTGTCCCGAGGGTAAATTAGCATTAGCTGATAACCTAAACATAATGCAGGAATGGTGCAATAATGCCATTTGGTATTAAACTTAAAGAATTGTGAAGTGTTAACATTTCGGAAAAATAGGATTTTTCCGACGACCGCCGATTGTATCAGTGGTAGCAAAATATCAAGCGTACTTCCGGCCTCGCTTTGAATATGCCTCCTGCACGTGGGATCCCCACGAAGCGGGTTTGATTGCAGAAATTTGATCGCATTCAGCGAAGAGGAGCTAGATTTGTTAAACGATGTTATGATAAATTTATTAGCGTTACTTCAGTTTTGGAAGAACAAGGTTGGGAATCCCTCATCGATTGGTGGCTAAATTTTAGGCGAAATTTGTAACATAAATTGGCCTATTTTCTGATTTTCTATATATTTTATGTTAGCATTAAGTTTTTTTTACTCACCCCGTCGTATTACGGTAGGAGAGATCACTAAAATAAGAACAGAGAGATACAGTGTAGAACGGATATGTTTAGAAAAATCATTTTTCCCGTGAATGATAAGGGTCAGAATAATTGCCATAGGAAACAATATGATATATTAAGTAGCTGGACTCTCACAAAATGTGTCCCACTTGGATTAAGACATTATTTATAACAAATCCTTCCACTTCCAATTTCAAACCCGTTTTTTATTGCACTCTTGTGAATTTAAACTGCTGATTACAGATTAAGGAGGTCAATCAAGGCTCAGTACCATTTATTTCAGACTTTGGTTTAGAACCATTAATGTTGCCTAATTAAACACATGAATACCCACTACCGTACATGTGATCATAAAAAGACGCATTACCAGTGTTGAATATGAATTCACAAAATGAATAGCTGTAAAAGACACCTCCTCACTTTCTGGTGGAAATGTGAAGAATATAATTACTTTGGACCATGGTGGTGGTTTGTGGGGTAATTTAATTGATTGAGGCTTTGGTGATATAAAAATTCAAATTCTCAGAGCATTAAAATGAACGATACCCACATTTATTGTGAAAAAATAAAAAACTAAAATGTTCATTCGCCTCTCTTTAATGTGCGTGAGTGAATTAAATTAGCCGTTTGACTACCACTCCATGAAATATGGGGCAATTCTGTCTCTTTAGTACCAAGTTTCATTCTCGTGGACTAACCTTGTGCCATTGTTTCCGAAACGTTTATGAAAATGACAATGGCTTTAAGTTTCCTCCTATCCTAAGAATTTAAGTTTCCGTGTGTTTCTTAAAAAATAGAATTTTCCAAACAGTATTAATTTGTATTTTTATATTTATTGAGAGTGCTAGAGCTATTAGGTGTCAATTTATAAAATAATAAATTTTTTACAGCTGATGACAAATAAATTTTCACTTAAATTGATGTATCTAATGAGATAATAGACGAGAGACTATGAGAAAAATAAGTAGTACTTTTTATTAGAGGAGTTATTTATGGTTTGGGAAAGATGTGTTTGGAAAAAGGATAAGTAATTCGACAAGTTTGAATGTTTACTCGAAGAAAAGGTGAATAGTGGCGTGAAAGTGAAATAGCGGAGTTTATTTTAGTTACGTCTTTCTCTGACAATTCCTTTGCATGAATAAAGGAAGAGTAAAATGATGTTAGTTCTTTAGAAGCTATAATATGTTGTAAATAAAGAGCATATAACTTTTTAATTTTCGCCGGTTTATGTTGGTTGTTTGATGAGAGAAGATTTTCTTTTCCTGTTTCTAAAACATTTCCACGTTCAGGCTGAACATGCGCTGATGAGTCGATCGTTTTCGCGCTAGCAAACACTTCCCCTCTTTTGATATACCCATTGAATATCATTACGAACGCTAGTTAAGTATCATTAAAACATTTCATCTAAGAATATTTCGGATCCGACCCCTATGCAACTTATTTTTCCCTCCCCCGGATACTCGCGAAGTAACAGTAATCAAGGTTCAAGGTTGATGTGTTAGGCGAAGGCAGAGATCACCTCTTACTCAGTAAGCACTGTAAAGGCGTGGCATTCTCAAAATGTAGAGTATGGAGGGTTTCCTAGAAGGGTCTGATACTCGAAGAAATACATATATTTTGTGCATCTGAGGATGTCCATAGGCGTCACCTGGATTCGAACACGGGCCATCCGATCATCGCCCAGTACTTTTCCTCCTGGATTACCTCACCCCTTCACACGACTACTCGGTGAAAACCGCATAAGACCACTTTTAGAGGTTATTATGATAATTATTATTTTTCCTTTTGTTAAGAAATAGATTGCTCCAACTTGGGGACTGGAATCTCTTTCGCGATACGATTGGCAATTGCATGAAACTTGAACGGGGAGTTTTCTCTAATTTTTTCTCGTGCGACGTATTATACGATTCACCTCTAATTTCCATGAAATTTCGTATGTGAATCGTTTCTTGATGCTCATGGAACGAAAACTTGGCCTCTTTGATGCATGGTTCTTCTTCTTTTAGACTATTTATTTGTCTTTTAGACTATGGTAGATCATCGTAATTCTCAAAAACAGTGAGGGGCAATGATATTAAACTGGAATATTGTCTTCCATTAAAATAATCTTCCATATCTCTTTATCCATACAGGGCCAGAAGATGGCTGTGGTGTCTAAGACATTCGAACCTTCAAGGTGGGATCGACAATCTTCTTGGAGAACGAGGAAGAAAAGGTAAGTGTCGATATTTTTTAAATTTATTTTACGATATTGGGCCCATTTTTGTTTCGTAAAGCAAACAAAAAGAGAAGTATAATTTCTACATTCGCACTCATGCTAATATTTGTCTCCCGTGATAATTTATTTTACTTCGCATACTTCTACTCTACAGTGTGGCAATATTGTGTATCAATCGAATTGATATAATCACAGAGATATAATATTCAAGTTATTTACTAACTGCAAATAATAGAAGTACTTGCTTTATCGTTAATGGTCAAATATGCCGATGTGACACTAATATATTATGCCATCAGTCACTTCAATTCGTATACGTAAAATATAAGGCTGAACCAAAGGAATCATCTGTATAAAAGAGTAAAGTTAATTATTTATATCTTTTACGTATATAGTTTCAATTTTTTACTCTGAAATGATCTCATGTTCGTCATACGGACGTAATGAACTGTTGGGCTTATTTACAAATCGTAAAATACTAATTTATTTATGGCGACGACCTCGTGAGAAGACGATTCAAAATTTGAACTGTTTCCATAACGCAGATTAAAGAGTATTTCAATATTGAATTTGTTTCGGTGGCCAACAATTTATAAGCAAATTGGTGAAGGGACTGTTGTACCGAGAACCAAACGTAGTGATTTAGATTATTTAATGCAGTATATGTAAAACTCGTCGGGGGCAAACAAAAAGCTTTAATGTCTTATTTGGAAATCGCTTGAAGCACATTGTTGATCATAAAGATCGTATGCACGATAAATACGTTATCATTTTTGACATCCGTGAAGTGGTGTTTAGGCTATGCAAGGCTCAATGTGTTCCATGTGTCGGCTAACATATTTTCTACTCTAACTTTTTATTTCAAATGATTCTGAGTAGTCTTGAAGGAAAAACGGTTCGATTCATGCGTTGGCATCGCTTCACCGTTCGAATTATCCGCCAGACATCTCTCTCTGCCTGTTGGAAGTGTAGCGTTTTGCCGTCCGATGGCAGCACCAGTTGCTTCCGTTTCTCCCATGGTCTCTCCCTCTCTGGAGAGTTTGCGTTCTCGCCAGGTTTTTGGAGGAGGGCGGCGGGGAATTTCTGTGCGAAGCTACCCACCACCGCACACGCATCAATGACCCCGTCGCCATGGAAACGACGGCATCTCTTCCACGCTTCATTACTGCGCGATCTTCCCGTGCCCCCCTACTTGCGATTTGTTCAACAAGTGCCGTTCATGTCACGTGACAGTCAGCATACCATCACTTCCACTCCCGATGGGTCCGACTCTTTTCTTCCTCCCGCCCGAACTTGAGTAGCTGCGATGCACGATTCGCGGTGATTAAATTAAGTAAATAAGTTTTAATAAACTAACTTAGCTAGTAATTTTGATTATATTCCTTACTCACAAAATCACTAGCTAAATTAATTTATGAAATAAATGTAAATTAACTTCATCACCGCGAACCGTGCAATGAACAAAGCGCATCAAAGTGAAACTAAAAGTTATACTATATTACCGTTTTTGGTGAATCCAATAAAATTTTGAAAAACTGTTGTGGCTCTTTTAGGAACAGTTATTCTAACCTCATGAAGACAGGATTACCCAAAGTCGCTCTGAAACAAAACCATTTATCAGCTCTGCTTTTCTTCTCTGTCCGATTATGACATTTAAAATGTGCAGTTTTCCCCCATGTAACATGCTTAATCTATCATATATTTTCACATTCCTCTGTCTCTTAATATGGTGCTGATGTTTATGTCACCTTCAATAAGATGGAAAACACCAGCAAAAATTCAATTTCATGATGAAACTCTACGCATAGCCTAGACCAAATACTCTTTTGTTGCAAGCATCTCTTATGTTAAAGTTTGGGGAATTGTAGAAATAGTCAATTAAGATTTAAAAATGCATGCATAAAATTCGGCTTGGAGAATGAAGCACAGTCATAGGTTATTTAGGGGAAACTGAGAGATTAAGTAAAACTAAGAGAGTGTAGTGCCTAGGACATATAGTGAAATGCTAAACTTTTAGCAATAAATGCCAGCTGTTTAACGCTTAATAATAGATGTTTAGTAAAATAATTAATATAGCTTCTCAAAATATCTGTTCCATATTAACTTACAAGGTTTCTTTCTCTACTTCTTTCAAATGATTTATTGCCCACGATACTTAACTTTCCTACTAGAGATATTCTGTGCATGGTCCACACAGCTGGTGGTATATATCTATATTTATGTTATTAGATCCAGAGTTACATGCGTTTGGAAAAGGCTAATTTGAAAAGCCACGACTCAGTAGGCGTGCTGTAAGCAAATATTGCCGCACACCTAAGTGCGTGTTTTTATTTTTAGCTATTTAAACAGAATATTTCAAGATAAATCAAGCATAAACTTCTTCTCCAGTGCATAGATATGCCTGTTGAGCGCAGTAGAAACTCAATGTTCCTCAAATCTTAATGCGAAGTTTTGACGAGACTAAATTTAGGGTATCGACTATTACATTCATTTTTTAGTAGTGACTTGGAAATTATTATTGTTGCTTCGTGTTCTGTATCAAAACTGATCTTCATTAACGTATGTTTAGATCACATGCTTGAATTAAAATGGAAATGTCGAAAAAATTAAATTAAATTTAAATGTCCGTAATTCGCCCTTTAAAAGGTTGGTGCCAGCGGTTAACTGAGTAATAATTTTAGCTTATACTGCGAAGGACTCGCAACTTCTGGAATTACTAATGGTAATCTACCGGTAAAGGTAGGTTTCTGTTGGCCACACTCCTACAGTAAGCCTATCTTCATTTCTGCATACTTTCTGCC
>LYUA01000021.1:82483-93037 GCA_002093875.1 Calopteryx splendens
CTAACGCCAAATAAAAATACCGTCCTCAAAATGAAAACCCTAATTTCTATCGTCAAATAAAGGTGCTGTGCTGAATATAAAAAATATAACGCTGAAGCATATATATATAAATATATATATATATATATATATGTACAACGTCAAGAATAATGAGAGCGTTTTCTGTCGTTCCTCGTTGAATCCTCTGGTTAGCCTCCAGCTGAAAATAATACATCAATAGAGGTCAGATATTCATCGGAATAAAAGTGAATTCCGCTTTCATGAGTGTCAGAGCACTATAAGTTTATGCTGGTGGTGGTGCGCGGGAAAGGGTACGCTGGCTATCAATGCGATCACTCAAAAGGGACTTGTTACTGACTGCGGGACAAAGGGACTGCGTACGTGACTAGAATACACGCCAGTAACCCCCTTTTCTATCTACTTATAATAATGGATGAGGGCCTGGGGTTACCAGGCTTTGGTTTCGCTTGCGGCATTCCAGTGAAAAGGTGAAAAAAAATTACCGGAATGATATCGTTTCTAAAAGGTTTAGGAAATAACCGGTGTATAACTCGTGTGGGATTTTTTTAAATTTATGGGTTCCAACTTTGGATGTAAGTAATGGTAGAGAAAAAGTAGCTCTGCATAAAGGCAAAGGAGGCACATTAATAGTGAAAAAAAGGGGAAATGAGCCATTTACTGAATCACCATTCAGCCCATGCCTATGTATTTCCGAACCCAAAAAACAATGGTACTCCAATTCTTATTGGGGATAAATATCCCACAAAATTTTGAAGGTACAATACCCAATGAGACCTTTCGCGTGTCCTTCAAACCAGGAGTGACTTTTAAAATCTCCTCGTGAAAGCTGAAGACTCGGTAGACCCGAAAAATCAAAGTGGGATATGTATATGTTTCAAGGCGCGACGATTTCAACGGACTGTATGTTGAGAAGACGGCTCGAAATTTGTATACTAGGAAGCAAGAATATTTTGAAGAGAATGCTAGACCCTGAAGTTTTTCTCACCGCCGAATGCTTGTACTCAGCCTACCCCCCCCCAGAATCCTTACGTCAGTTGCAGAACGCGACCATTTCCCACCTCCCCCCCTCCCCCAGCCCCGAATTAAACCTGACTCGCCCTCCCCAAACCCCTTCCTTTCCCCCACAATACCCTGACTGATAAATTGAATAAATGGAGTGCCGCTCCATGTTCCTTCACCTGACGGACGGATGATCTTCATCATTCATTGAAACCTGGGTCGTGAGTGTCATCCCTGAATTTGTGGTTTGTGTTAAGGGTTTTGTGAAATAAATCCTTAATGCATGAAGGAATGTGGGAATGTGACGGAGGTGAAAGAAGAGTCAATGAAATGAAGGAAGAAATTAGCAATGTGGAGTGAATTTTCCGGAAGTAAGGCTGAAGATGAGGCTCATTTGACTCTTCCTCCCCAGAAAGGAGCGACGTGATGGGATCTTTGTAAAAATAAATTCCGCGAATTGGAAATAGGTGTTCAAAGCATCAAAGAAAAGAAATAGGGCTTGAAAATATTTCAAAGTAGTTTTTAAATCTATTCTTTGATATTTATGACCAATTTTGGCCGTTTTGAATGACAAATACGAATGCGGATAGTCCCGTTACATTTAAAAGAACTTAAAAATATTTCGAATGATTGACAACCCGTTCAAATTTAAATAAGTGAAGAAAATTAAACTTATTTCTAACTCTCTAAGTAGATGTATACACCTATTATCCTAACATCACATTGATTTTTGTCAAAGTAAAATGAAAGGTCAGCATGACTGTAAATAAAACTCTCAAATCAGAAATGAAAATCTGAGAATCCGACCTCTATTGATAATTCAACACAATGGATAATGGCAAAAAAAAAACAATGGCAACAGCATTGGCTCAGCTAAAATTATATTCTTTCATAAATCACTGGATAGAAAAGCTTCATTCAAACCGAATATTCTTTACAGTAAGCACTTCCTTTCTCGGCGAAAAGAATAAGGCTTTTTTTTCAGTTTTGCCAATGTTGTCACCAGCGTGCAGAATGGCGGAAATTTGAACACGAGCCTAATTTTGGATATTTATCTTCCCCAAATAAAACATATCAAAACACTTTCATTACTACGATGGTACAAGCGATAGAGCGTACAACGCAAAACGTCTTACACACGGATTCAGTAAATAATAATTAATTAAATTATTTATAAATAAATAGGTACGAGCGAGAAGACGCTCCGAGTCGGGTTATTAGATATGGAATACCTTAATACATCGAAGTTAAATCTAATCTATTAAAAGGATAAATTCTTTTGCGAGGAAAAAATTAACTTATAGCCGACGATAATTTACCATACAATAAAAATGTGAATTTTTTCGTTCAGTGCTCCTAAGTGTTTTAAAAGATACAATTTTCAAATACAACTACGCCACGCCCTGAGAGCTGCGATGAGGAAGAGCGGCATGAGAAAAAGAATGATGAAAGGTGATTTCAACAGATTATCGGGCATTCCGCAGAATGGAATCCTAAATCATTCATTTCTCTGCAAATCATTTAAACTAAATAAAGTCATTTGCGGAGATGAGATCAGACAGGGCCTTTTAACGTATGAAATACGCCATTACTTGTTATTAAATCGCTACTCATATTAATAAAACATACATTTTCTGTAATATAGGAATTATCAATTTCAATAATCGGCCAATTGTAAAATTTAAAAATTATTTAAAGAACTGAAAATATTTTCACAGACGCGAAGTAGGAACGCAGATAATTGCGTCTTTCCCGGAACGTAGGGCATGAGATCACGCTCAAATTTAAACGAGATGGCGGATACCAATCGATAGGCACAGGTTGCCAATGCGCAATTTATTTATTGTTTATTGCTGTACTTTTCCTGCTCGGAAAAATCGGAAGCGTAGCAAACGACAGAAAATTAGAATTAGATAAAAATAGAATTTTAAATACTTGTAAACACTCTTTATGTTCCTAAAATCACTGAAAACATTTTTAATAATGACGCCTTTCACTAAAAGCCCAATACAGAAGCTCACGCGCAATTTAAAACGGAATGGTGAAGTAAATTCATTCGTTTCCGGAAACTAATTGTCTCGTTTGACGCAGGAGCGCTGATACTAGCAAGAATGTACCTGCAGTATACCATTAACATTAACACTCATTAAAATACATTTTTTACCGATGAATTACAATGCACCAACAATGAAAGAACACCAAAAACTTGAGGGGAAACATTCACTGAAAAACGTCGGGCGAGAATGGACGCTATCCGGCATTCAAGACTATGGAGACGCAACATTATAACACTAAGTCACCTTACACCACGCTCGAGCGTTTCTATCGTCCAACCGCAAGCGCACAAAACCGTCAATCTCTTGCTCCGAACGAAATAAAATAAAACCACGTCGCGCGCAAATTTCCACCATGGTAAACAAAATATCACTGTACTCACTCCAAGGGCATCCCTCGTGGGGGGGTTTGATCCTTAGCGCCTACCTTGCCCCCTTTCCTCGGCGAACTCAACGGCAGGGCCGGCCCGGCCGGTGGGCAGCGGGAGCACCCGGGGAAGCCACGAGGTGTAAACTCCGCTTATCCGCTCCGGTATCTCCGCTCTCTCTTCCGACGTGGAAATCTGAAAATAGAAAACGGTGAGCGACGGTGAATTAAGTGAAATTAAAAATATAAACAGATTAAATAACAATGAAAAAAATTCATTCCCCGGTAAATTAAGGTTTGCCAAGTCGAAATCCATGTTGAAATGATACAATTTCGAATGTTTCCGTATTCAGATTATTAAGATTCCCGCGTGAAAAGAAGTTGCCATTAGAAGGAAACGAATCTTCCCGACTTACCTCAATTTTAATGAAGCAGCCGTCTCAAATATTACTGGTCTCCAGCAGCTACCAAGATTTTCTTTAAAAAAAAGCTCCCCTGAGCATTAATCCTATCACCACCGCCTCTCCCTTACCTCTGCAAAGAAATAAGATTTTCTTCTCTGAGGAATACAACAGCAAAATGTTTTCATATTAAACAAGTGAATATAATTTCAATTTAACATTGGTGATGTTGAAAAATAAAATAATTCCACTAGGTATAGCGTTCAGGTATTCGCAATGATCACGGAAGACGTCAAATTTCAAAACAAACAAAAAAGGCATTTATACATCTATAAAAGTAATCACTAAAATAAGTATTCAAAGAATGAAAGTGCACAAGTACACGCTACCATTTCGCGCTCCCAAGTGCCCGATGAAAGACCTAAGTGCAGAGGGGGGGAGCTAGCTGGGTGCTGGGGGTGACGCCGGAGAGATGTTTCTTTCGAGGCGGCTGGAGGATGAATGGTGGCGCCTACCAACCACCGCGAGCGAAGCCAGCGAGGGAGGAGGGACATCGCTGCCGCTCCGCCGACGCGAGGCGGGAGGAGCGGCGGGCATTGAAATTTTCTTTCAGAGGATGACATCCCCTCGTTAGCGGCTTGCAATACTTATTTTAACCAATTATTTTTTCCTGTTTTGGAGATTGATGACACATTCACTAAATACTTCGCGACATTCTCTCATTATTTAACCTTTCTTTTCTTAATAAGTCCCAGTTCACGTTTGACAAACAACCACGCCATCGAATGAGTGGAGAACTATTTGAGCGTCATGGCTGCGAACAGTCATTTTGTCTTGAAAAGTTTACTTTCTACCAAATAAAACATTTACGCTTAGGCACATAATCAATAAAAAATTAAAACCTAGCATGCAAAATATACATTAAAATGAACTCAATCCTAATTGCCTATTGAATGTTAAACTTACAAGACGAATGAAGGTAATGCACTGAAATCAATTAGTATTTCAAAAGAATGAAATATGTAGCCTTTTTTTAAATAACGATGGACTATTATATTTTACACCTATTTTGAATTGTAAAGCTGCTTGTACGAAACATTAGTAATGAATTTTTACATTTCTAAACGTAGGTCAAAACTACATTTTATAAGAGGGAACTCTTCGTTCAAAATTAATAACTTCAACTTTCCGATCAACCGATATTTTGAATTACGAGTATCGTAATCGTAATTACTGGGAAAGAAAATCTTGGAGCATGACTAATTACCAATAACTACGGAAATTTTTATTAATTTGAAAAAATCATATAGTGGAACACTAGACGACGATTGAAAAATGCTTGAAAAGAGCCAGCACTCGAGCACACACTCAATAAAACATTCAAGTAAATTAAAATCTACCTGAAAGAGTAAGACAACTCCACGGGGATTGGTTTCTCGCAGGAAATTGTGTGCCCGTGGATTTTTTCAGAGATTTTAGAAAAGTAGACAGTTCTCATGGAAGCCAAGTGCATTCTATTTCTTTGATTGGAGGCATCCTAATTAACAAGTGTTATATTAATTACATTAATAAGTGATTCTAGCTATGACTAACGAAAAATTATGACCCTGAAAACTGCAATAGGAGTAGTGTTGGAGAAGATTTCTAAAACAATAGAAAAACCAACAACCGTTGACAAAATATCTTGCCTTTCATTTACAAAGACCAATCCTATTTACATAAGAACAATAGACGGTAAAATACGAGAAGGTTATAATAGAAATATTACTACTAATTGACACAAAATCATGTCTTCTATATTTTTTTTCATTTACCACACGTAGATATACTTATTTTTGGTTGTAAAACATTGAATACTGACTGATTCTAGACTAATACGCCTCTCGAAACATAGCCACATATTAACTCTAAGTGTCAAAATTTCCCTTTCTGCTGGGAACTAGGAATACACTTTATGCGATGATTCTAAAATATCCCTACACAAATAAGGTGAACACCCCCAAATGATGCCAATTGAATTGAAGTACAGAACACCAAAATTATATCGACTAAAACAGGAGAAAATATTTTTGAAATTTCATTTCAGTAGTTACATAAGTTATCACATGCGTGCTAAGAGATTAAAAAAAAGACATTTTCGATTGCTTTTCCTACCCAAATTATATAGAATTTTAACAACCTATATAGGTGATATCTTTCATTCAGAAATGCCAAATATACCTATTTGAATGAGAACAAGACCTTAAAATAAGGCATGGGTCTTTTCATGTGAAATTAATCCACTTTTCTAAGTTGAGCTGCATCAGTGTCAGTTTTTTATTCAGTTATCATAGTATAATACTGCTAATTCCAATTTAATATCATTTTAGCAAGTTTCTTTTCAACTTTGACGCAAAGATAGACCTACTTTTGCTCTCTAAAAATTGTACGCTGATTAAATTTAAACCAATGCACCCCTCAATCCAAACTTTTATGTTGGCTCAAAGTGTATAACCTCCTCTTTAAGTAAAGAAAATAACCCTTTTTTCACAATTCTACATATTACTACATAAATAAGGTCAAAATCCTCAACTGTTGCAAAATGAATTGAATGACGAAGAATAAGAAAACTAAATCCAGTACAACAACACAAAATGAACTTTAATTTTCATCAGTAATACCTATGCAAGTGCTATAAGATTACTGATAAGACATTTTCTATTGGTAAGTCCGTCTGAAAATAAATAACCCAAAAAATACAATGGATGAAATTCAACTTAATATAAATACCTACTTAAAACAAGGCAGTCATAATACCACATTGAATATCATCACCTTCGTAAGAACACTGAATCAAAACTTAAAAAAGCAACACTAAATTACAGGCCAATAGCTAAGTATGCAAACCCGTACTGAAAGAATAAAATCAGCAAATTGAATGAATGGACAACAAAATATCACCATCAACAGAACTACCTACGCTAAAAATATTCTTTCATTAATTAGAAGAAGTAATTGCAAGAAAATCCTCCATTTTTATTTATAACAACACAGGCAGTCCTCAACTCAAACACGTCCATCGTTCTCCTAATTTAACTCAAACTGATACACATTAGCAATACTTATTGAACTTACTAAGTATTGAACTACTCAAGAAGTCTATGACGAAAACGTTATATTATTTCTTCTTAGTGCATACCATACAATAATTCAACAATTTGTCTAGCTTCACAACTGAAAATGAAATAAATTTTAATAAAATTCTCAAATATTTTTCCGCAGTGATATTAATACATCATCACATTAAAAATCACCACAAAAAGAATAAGTAAACCTTTTTCTCAACGTTTCAAAACCAGATAGCGGAATCCAGCACACATTTACATTTCCCTAAAAACACAACCGATCACTATTCAAGCTTTTTATCGTAATTTTCTCTTAGGTCCAAGAGAATGATGTTAAGTGTACACAATGAAAATCCATATAATAATTATAAAAAAGGCAAAATTTCGAGAGATCATGTAAGCTCCGACAAATATTAAAATACTCAATACTTAAAAGTGTTTGACTTCAAAAAAGTGATGCGCAATAGACCATACCTAATGTGAAACAAAATGGAGGAGGCGACTCTACAGACACTTGTTCCATAGAAGCCATTTCTTAAGCTTTAGTTAATTCACGGACAGGTATTTTGCAAATGTATTAAAGGCGAAGTAAACGGTAAAAGGTCAAATTTCTTATTTGAAATTTGTAGAGATCCACTTTATGCTACAAAAAATTCCCACTGTAAAAATCATTGAAAATATTTTGCATATTAACATTTAGTTGAATTTTGCATTTTTAGTAATAAAAAAAGTAGAAGTCCAGCGTAAAACATTTACATTTTCGCTATGAAACACAATAAAAAATATGTCTTTTTATAAGTCTTTTATAACGCTAACTTAAGTTCCAGAGAATAGTGGCAAGTGTACATAAATTTATTGAAAATTCATTAAATAATCATTAATAATTAATAACATTACACTTGAATTTACTCTATGGTAAGTACTCTCAAGGTAAATTTCTTAATATCTCCAAGTTAACTCATATTCAAATGTTATTTGCCAATGAAAGTCAAAATATAATCAAATGCAATTTCGAGAGATCATTGTCGGCTCCGATAAACTATATATATTCAGAACTGTAAATTGTCTGATTGAAAAAATTTATGCGCAGTACACCACACCATGATGAAACGAGATGGAAAGGCACTGTTGCGTTGTTGCACTTGCGTGTTGATGCACTTGTTGCGTTGGCGTCATTTCGTAAGCGTTACTTAATACATGGAACGGATACTTGGTAAATATATGAAAGGCGAAGTAAATGTTGAAATATTAAATGCCGCATTTTAAATGTGTGGAGATAGGTAATTACAATTTATGCTTTTAAAAATCTCCCAAAAAAAGTATTGAAAATATTTTTCACTAGAGGTACGTCACTGCGTTCATTGCCAAACGGTACTGAAAGTACTCGTTTTCCATAATCTAATTCCCCACTTTTCTATTTGTAATGCCACCGTTGTTTGTTCTAACACTTGATAAATTTCGTTCTTATCGATGATTACACTGAACCAACAATTAACGAACACTCGATGCACTCACTACAAAAAATGACGCGACGTATGAAACATGACATTTTTCATTAGAGAACAGACGTGACCCGGTAATCAGCACCCAGCTGGCAAAACAATAAGACGCTTATTCTCCGTATGACGCTCGCTCGACCATCTTTATCGGAAAGCCTTAAGGGCATGAAACCACGCGGTCCACCTCTTGCCCCGACCGAAATAAAAGAAAACAACCCCGCATGCGAATCGACCCTAGGTAACACATTATCACTCTACTCACTCAAAGGGGATCCCTCGTGGGGGGGTTGGATCCTTAGCGCCTCCCTTGCCCCATTTCCTCGGCGAACTCCATTCCGGCCGGTCAGAAACGGGTCCACCCGGGGGCGCCACGAGGACTCCTCGCTTCCGACGTGGAAATCTGAAAATAAAAAACGGCGAGCGACGGTGAAATAAATGAAATGAAGAATTTAAACAGATCAAAGAACAATGATTAAAAATTTCATTTCCCGGTAAATTAAAGTTTACCAAGTCGAAATCCATGTTGAAATGAAACAATTCCGAATTCTTCAGTATTCAAACGCCAGTGAAAAACAATGATGATCAATTTCACATGAGAAAATGTCGAGTACTACTCGAGCTCCGAAAATGAAAACGAATCACATTCGAAAGAATCGTCCATGCTCACCTTTACTCGAAGAGGTCGGGAGCCTTGTCGATCAGGAAGTTGGAAGTCGACCTCCGTCGACTCTCTCCGGATATTCTTTACAATTTCTTCAAAACGATATCTCCTCTCCCCGACGGCCACCGCATTCCCCCTTCGATGCACCGGGAAACTTTACATGCTCTGGTCCGGACGAAGACGATGAGTCCCACCTGCGAGTATGAAATAAAGAATGTTTGCAGCTGTGGAAAGATGGTCGAAGGATCGGAAAGTCAAAAATGAATTAAAACTAATTTTAAAATTGAACAAAGAAAATATCGGGAAGAGGAACTACCCATACGGCCTCCACGACTAATGGCAGAGAAAATTCCTAAGTGCAGAAGGGCAGACTGCAGAAGCGGGTGCCGCTTGCTTTCGCTGCAGAAGCGGGTGCCGTGGATGCTGCCGGAGAGATTCGTCTTGCAAGGCGTCTGGTGGGCGAATGGCGGCGCTCGCGAAACCCCCGCGGCATAAATGAACTGGATTGCTGCAGTGTTGCCATCGCACCGCGATCGTCGCTATTGGTGCTCGGAGCATTTTCTTTCGGGCAGTGACGTCAACTTCGGTTACTCTCGTATTTGTTCGCATATAATATTCATGATTTTAACTGTTTAAGGGATTTAAAAACATCGAAATAATGACTGAAATATATTCTAAATATTAACGTAATTTTTTATAATAACTACACTTTATCTTTTCGCTACTATCGAAAGGAAATGGAGAGCAATTTACTCTGGTCAAACATGATCGTATTTAATATTTCCAATTTCCCTCTGGCGAGAATTAAAACATTGAAATAATATTTTTAAGAAACTTTTTAACACTATTTTCCATATTTTTAAAAAATTCAGGTTTACTTTTATCTGCTATCACGAAAAGGAAGAATTAATTTAGAAATTAAAATTAAAGTTAAATACAATTAAAGTGCTACCGACTTATGTACAAGAAGAAGACTTCTATAAATTATCCTTTGCTCCACAGATAAGAAACAAAAGGCTTTCAGCATGTGATTTCTGTGTGCTCTTTTTTGGCAACGTAGAATAACCCTCATACCTCTTGACTGCATTTTCTTCAGTTTTTCAATGTTACCCTCGCTTGTATCGAAGAGAATCGTGCCACAGTAATCAAAGTGAGGGGCTAATTATTGCTTTGTATGTCATGAGCCTTGTCCAGATGGATAGAAATTTACTTGCTCTGGATAATAATGTAATCTTTTTAACAATTTTTTACATACATGATTGTCATGGTTTTAAACTTTAGCAGGGTATCAACAATCACCCTGAGGTATTTTACTTCCATTTGGTATTCTAGCATTTGATCTCCTAGTTCTATCCTTTGGAGATGTTTTTCTAACACCTATTTCTGCTTCCTATTTTGAATTTGTAATCAGCATTGCTGCAGATTTTTTAACATTCAGTTTTAATTTA
>LYUA01000021.1:142910-161347 GCA_002093875.1 Calopteryx splendens
TTCGCCTTTGCTGGGGATTGAACCAGCGACCTTTAAATCCACAGGCGAGCATGCTACCCCTGGGCCACCTCACCCCCTCAATTTCCATGACTCTGATATAAACTTACCAACATTTTTATATTACTTACCTCCAAAAATGAACTTACCTTATCATATTAAATGAGACATGGATGGTAGTCGAGGTAGGTGCATAATTAACTGCTCTCCAAACACCCAAATCTAGATGGATGCATCTGGTCAAAACATTCTAAGACGGTCCTTGATTTTCTGATTACCAGTACTTTCTGGGAAGTTTAAGGGGCATAAGGAATGCAACTGAACCAAGCAATTGCATACTCCACAGAGTTTTGGGCCATATTCTATTCAACCACTCTTCAAATTGATAACTGTAGTTTTATCATCATTAAATTGAAAATCAGGACCAGGATTCAATGGAAGAAGAGTAACAAAATAATTCATAATAAAATAGATATTAGAGTAATACCAAAATTTTGCTAAAACATATTTATTCACAGGTAGGTACTTGGAGAAAATCTTAAATGCTTGCAGATCAAAATAACACCCTATGAAATTTAAACATTTTTGTTATATAGCACTCTTTTTCCTCCAATCAATCATTGCCACAAATGGGGAAAAATTGGCAGTGTACATTACTTTCCATAAAAATTAGATGACTCCTATTTTCACATCATGATGTGATGTATACAAATTAAACAAAGTGTACAGTGAAGCCAAACTTTTTCTCCATAAAGATAGCAACTAAATCATTTTGTTTACAGCATAAAGAGACTTTCACTAATAATCTTAACAGTAAGATTTCTGCAATATATTTGCAAATGATCACGCAAAACACCTCAAAACACAAAAGAATGCCTTAAATGATTTCTTTTAACTGACTATATACAATGAACCAGGCACAAAAAATCATTCGACATTATCGTGAAAGTGCATAAGCAACTTCCCAATGGCAAAAATGTAGCATAAAAAATAGTCTTATTAATATTATAATGAACACATTAATATTATAATGAACAAAACACACATGAACACAACACAATGGTACTGCAATAACACATGAATGTTGAATAACGTCATGGTACCAAAACCATGTTTTAACTAAACTAAGGAACTATCTCCCACAGCTTTGCTAGTCTAGCTATCCATTTTATTAATTTGGTTTTTTTAACAATTACTCCAGTCACTCTCATGTGATGAAAACTGGGAGCTGGATCTGATGGAACACTTGAGGTATCAAAGGTTAATGAACAAAAAAGAACATTTGAACTAGAAATTATCTTTATTTTAAAATCCATACAAAAATACAAAAAAAATCCAAAACTTAATTACATAAATATCAATAATAATTCATTTCTCTTTATAAACACATTTTTAATCAATAATTATGGGGACAACAGACCTTTTAAGGCAAAGACCAAGTCCTTTCAGTTGATCAGGAGTATTCTATGATATTTGAAAAAATAGGACAGGATATGTATGCATTAGGTGGTTCAAATAAATAAATTCATCACAATAATATCACAGAGGAATGAATGAGGGCAGAGAGCCAATTTTATCCCTATTCAGGATCCTTTTAGAAGATGAGAGCTTCAAGTCTCCACTAGCAACTACTGGAACACTACCGCAGGAGCTACTTACCTCAGACTCAAATGGAATGCTAAATGTACCATTCAGTTCTCTTGCCAAGTTTTTCTCATCATGACTAGAAGTTTCATTTGAGGGATTTCCAGCTATTTCTTGATGTGCCAAGTAGTATCGCAAGAGTTCATTCTTGGCACAGGTCTGCACCAGTGCTTTCTTAATGGCAGTAGAGTACTTTTTACTGGCTGGCAATGATTTTGTAGTCTGGATCATTACACTACTTTTTCTGGCTGTGCTCTTCTTCGGTCTCACAGTTTTGTGAGGATAGGGACAATGCTTACCTTTGACACACTTTCCAGTCTTTTCGAATTCTGGACACATGCATACATGTCTCTTCTTACACTAGAATTAAATGTTAAAAAAGAACAAAATTAAAAATCGAAACAAACAAGTACAAAATGGGATATGAATTATCAGTTCATCTCACACCATTTCAAATGTCCAATGACCAGCATTTTCTTGATACTGTTTTCCTACATGGAATAAAAATTCAGCAAGAGGCCAAAATATTAATATTCATCAACAGAATGTCCATTCTTAGTATCATAAAAATATGCAATAATAAAATATATTATGACAAAAAGATTATTACAAATACAATGGCAATGAACTTGATTACTTTCTGTTTGAAGTTGATAAAAATACTTCTTTTGAGTCAAGCTTATGATTGAGCAAACTATAAATAATGAAGCCAAAGTGATTTTAAGATGACTTTATCATGAATAAATAAGCTCCAAGCAAGAAATGTTGAATAACGTCATGGTACCAAAACCATGTTTTAACTAAACTAAGGAACTATCTCTTCATTTCATTCACAAGATTTATTTGAATAAAAACTTCACTCAGTTAAAACATATGAGCATTCTCATGTCTAAAATGTATAAGTCAAATTGAAAACATGCCCTCACAGCCAGTGCTGCACTTCTGTTTTCATGCATACTGTCCAACTATTTCTCCTCAATTACAACTACAATACATACTACCTGATTTTGTAAATTTACCTGGATGAATACAAATTTTTAACAGATCATGAGGGCATGAATGATGCCCCCCAACAATAGTTCTTTCCCAAGGCAAGACTCTGAATTTTTTAATGCCCTCCTTCCTTCACACTGATTAAAATAAGAAGATTGTATTAAATTATAATTGTAGGAAAATCATGAATATTCCAGCCCCTATTTCAACTCTAATTTCCATTTGCATATGCATAATGTAATGCAAATGTGTACTTACTTATAGATATGTATGAATACATGGCCTTAAAGCATAAATAAAGGAGTGCAAAAGTTCATTTCAACTGAATTTATATTTAACTTTCAGGTTCAATGTGATTAAGAATAGCCATTTTAGCAATGATTTTAGTCCTTAAACAACATTTATGTATCGCAATATGAGCCTACAAGATGAATTTCATTAAAAATGTAATGGTTGTAACTACTAAAAATCAATTTTACAATCTACTTACAAAATTTTTTTGCAACAATTTTTGTGTTCAAAGGTTATTAACAAATTCATGCGAAAAACCTATACACATGATATTATAAGTTCCCCACTTTATATTTATTCTCACCATCGTTACATAATGCTGTCACTGAGATATAGAAAGCATGCCCAGCAGAAGATATCTATAATATTGAAGGATGATAATTTCATTTTACACACTCAATTATAAACAATTTATATAGATGCACTTCCTAGGGATTGAAACATGTACAAAAAATAATTTTTTTTTATGATTAACTTCCCACTACATTTAAATATCAAAATTGGCACAAAATATATCCAAATTGGCATGTATACTAAGTTATTACTTAACAAGCACACCTCTTCTTAAAAGACAGGAGTTTTGTATTTCTTGTGAACCCCTGACTTGAAGATTTAAACACAGTATGTAGTGTTCCAATTTAAGGCATTCATGTTGAAATCATTAAAACAACAGGTAAAATTCAGAGAATTCTTACTACTGTAATTTCTCTTTCAATTATCCTTTCTCACAATTATTTCATAGCAGTTCCTGATGCAGACGAAGTAAACTACTACATACAGTCTGGGGAGCAGACCACCAAGAGAGTAAGGAAGATACGTACAAGAGAATTCAACAGGAAATAACCATAAGGGAATTAAAAGAAAAAAAGATGGGAGAATAAAAAATGACTTCTTTTTTTAATTTTACCTGCCATTAATAATAATAGTATTTATCAATCCAGAGTTTACATGTGCATCAAATGAGGCAAGTTAGATATGAATTCTGAGTGATTTTCTTTCCTAAATCTAAGTCCATGTCATATGTATAAATGAAGTTACAATGGTTAAAATTTCAGTTAGACTGGATGAAAAACTATAAATAAATTAAATCATAATTAATTACATAAAATATCACACATCTGTTAAACTTCTATTGCACTCTGAAGAATAAAAATCTTGTAGAAAGGAATAAATAGCTTTCAAATGTGATTTACAACCACTAACAAGTATATACAGAGAAAACTAACAACTCTTTTATAAATCATTTCCTAATGCAATTATTGTATACACCTGATATTTTCAGAATGCCTTTAATTCCCAATCTTAAAATTGAGATCATGCCAAGGAAAAGAAATTGAGACTTCACTTTTCAACAAAAAATATTAGTACAATTCCTTCTGTTGTACTTTATAATAAAACTCAAAACTTGGATATACATTACCTTTTTCCCATTTGCACAATATCCTTGAAGAAAACTGGTGCATATATCTGCCTTAGAATTTACTTTGACATGAAGATAAGGGCAATTTTGTCTATTGCAACAACCCTCGAGAAAATATTTACAAGTTGGCATTTTTTCAGGAACCACGTCATGAGAAAGCGAACATTTATCTGCATAGCATTTGCCTTGCAGGAACCTGTGGAAACAGAGTAGCTCTTAGTATTTCTGTGGATTTTATTAATTCCCTATATCAGATAAAACTATTAAACAAACAACATCTTCCATCTAAATAAAACCTTAAATAAAGCAAAAATTCATTAAATAAAACTGTGCACCATCAATACCTTTTACAAACTGCCACATGCTTCCGGTCATGTACACATGGGCAAGTACCTTTCTCCATACGAAAACACCTTCCAAATTTCTGGAAGAATATACAAGGTTGGTTATTCTTCTTTAATTTCTTCATTAATGTGGCGATACTTCTTTGTTTTGCATGGCTGAAATACAGATAATTGAAATTAGACACATTATTAGCATATGTGAACAATCATTATCAAAGCCCTCATATAAGGGCATTTTCTTAATGCTTTACCTGAGAAGCGACCTTGCTTTATGGGTATTAGTCCTCATCAAGAGATTTGATGACTTCTTAACAAAAGTAACCCCACCAATGTCCACTCTACGAAATGAATACACTGATGGCACATTCTGACTATGGCTAACTGAAGAATTTGATGTTGATAAACGCCGCAGAGTTTTTCCTTTCGTGTCCATAACAAATTTCTGACCACGTATAAACAAAACTTGACCTTTGGCAACAGTTTTCCCTGAAAAAGTATGAAAAAGGAAGAAAAGAGTGCATCATTAATTCTTATTTAATAAAACATACACTTAAATGTTTTAATATTAACAGCAAATAATTTCTTTTTGAACTACACACAAACGAGGAGAAAAGACAAAAAAAGAGAAAAACAAAATGTGAACTACTTTCTTGTAATTATATTACTTCTGCTTTTTTTGTCACACAAGTTAATTCATATTATTAAAAAAGGTGCAATTTTTAAGACACAATAACAACTCCTATTACAACACTAATTGCATAATTTTTCCATCAAAATGAGATGTAATCCTGTATAATTAATCTAAAATCGCTTTAATGGTATTCTCACACTAGAGTATAAACAAAATTGTTGATTTTCAATAGTCAATTCTATAAAAAAGGATGCGATAATACCATTTTTTGTTGTCATTCAATGATTAGCACTTAAAATTAAAAATTCTTTACCCTTTATTAAAATGACATTTCAGTAGAACCACCACAAAAAAGAAAACAAACATATTGCAATCTTTTTCAAACCTCAAGGCAGTCAAATATATTTAATTTTAGTAATACTTAACTACCATGTACCATGAAATTGAAATACCTAAGTTGTCATGGATGGCCTAAAGACAATGGCATAAAACCCCAACCATTTAACCAGATAAAAAAACTCCCCACTCAAAAGATATAAAAACTACAATTTTTAGTAACTTACCCTTCTTTTTCACAGAAACTCCAGCACCTAATTTGCCAACATTACTTTGACCACCTCCTTGACTTCGGGTGAGTTTATTTCTGGATGATTTATATAGCACTCCACCAATGCGAACCAATGATTTGTTAAAAGTAGCATTATTATTGCTAGCTTCATTTTTCTTTTTCAAAGTAGGAGTATTTCCACTGGAATAGAAATTGATGCACATTAATATATTCCTCATGAAGACTGATAAAAGAGTACATGATGAAATAATCAAGTCGCTCACATTCTGTATAGTTTTGAATTTGATGTTTTGAATTCCTTTGCCTGCAAGCTCCAAGTTCTTCTCCATACTAAATTTCCACTAGAAGACCAAGATGAGTTTGACGTAAGCCTCCCTTGCTTTAATGCACTCTTCATTATACAAGATTTCTTTGATCTCAACACCAGGTTGTCTGACTGCCTGTAGCTCTCCTCTGATTTGATATAAGAGAACTGTGAACGCTTTGTGGCAGGAGATCGTCTGTCTATCTTATACTTAGTCATGGACTGCTTAGCTGCTGAATTAATGGCAGAATGGTTTTTAATGAGTTTGTACTTGGAAGTTATTACTTTGGCTTTCTTAACTACTACTGATGGACTTTTTAATGTTGAAGATCCATTCCTTGACAAAGAAAAGCTACTTCTTGGATTCTTGCTCCTGTCTTTATGCTTCATTTCATTTCCCAATTTGAGTTTCTGATCTACTCTTACAAGCTTGCACTTTCCTAGCGTTACAAATTCACTCTTCCTCCAACTGTTTGGTGTCAAAATGATTCCATTTTTTGCCTTGTGTGCAGAAAGCTTAATATTGGTATTATAAGCAGCATAATTATTTTCAGTGGCAATGCCCACCTTGCATGATTCTGCCACTGGAATTTCTACAGTCTTATTCGTCGAACTCACAGTATTTCTAATAAAATTGTTTTCACTCTCATTTTTTTCCTTTAATACCTTCTCAACAAGCTTAGGGTTGACGTGTACTTTGTTGGTCATTAGAGTTCTAAGCTGTGTGTGCGGAGAGTTATCAGGTAATAGCTTACAAAACTTGGGATTTAAATGAACCTTCAACTTCTCACCAGGACTTGCAACAGTATTAAATGCTGCATTAGCTTCCTCGCCAGTTTTATGCTTGTCACACTCACTGTTTAAATTTCTATTCATGTGTACCTTAACAGTTTTGGTAATCTCATCTGGGCTAAAACGTGGGTTGATATGCACATTGGATTTCTTCGTTTGCAATAAACAGGTACTGCTAATTGTATCTGAAATCAGTTTTTTGGGAGGCGATCCAGTTTTGAATTTAGGGTTGACATAAACACTATAATTTTTCTTCTCTTGATGTTTTGGTGCCTGACTTAAATTATTATGTTTACCATTTGGGTTAATATATTTGTAAGGCTGCACACCTCGGGTTTTTATTGCAGGAACATAGGGGTGGGAAAGAACTTTGTGACTAAGATGACTACACTGTGATATGCTTGAAACAGATTCCCATTTTCTGGTTACAGGAGCATGACCATTCTTATGTTGTCCTATGAGACCTGTGCCAAAATACAAATTTTAAGTAGTTAATTATCTTCACACTAAGTTACACCACTAATAACCACAACAAAACAAATACCATACAACCCAGACTGGAACCGGCTTAAAGTCAGGAGAGCCATTGATTGTTGAGGGGATATGAGTACTCCTCTTCAAATCAATAATTGAGGCTATTAAATGTGTATGATTATCGATTCATTAATATGAGATAATAAAGCAAATTATTATTAATATTTAATTTTTAATTGACTCATTAATTCCTGAAATTTATTTTCAAACCCCATTATTCAAGATTGATGTGAATATATATTGTTTTTGAATTAATTATAATCCTTTTGACATTCATGCAAAACAATTTCTAAAAAGTAATTAATGCATTCCAACAATTAATTAAAATGCGCTGTACTAGTAGCAAATCGCATATTAGAAGATAATTTAAGAAGTTCATGTCATAACCCCATGTGTGTTACACTTTTAAAGAATAAATAAGAATAACGTGTCATGCTCTATTAAAAAGCTCATCTGACTAACGATATCTAAAAGTTTCGAAAAAGTTAAAAGTTCGAAAAATGTCTTTCAATACACTGCTTTTGGAATAATCAAGTTTTAAAAAGTATGCATATTTTGAAAATAGTGATCTGGCAGCCATTTTGTAAAAAAATGCACAAAAATGTTAGCAATTCACAAAGAAATATTCAAAAAGCCATTATTTTTACCCCTAAAAGATGAAAGAAAACATCTTCAGGATTATTATAAAAAGAAATGTAAGAGTACCGTATTCCTTTAAACTGATGGTTTAAATTAATAGTTTCCTATTGTTTGCTCCAAAACATGTTCATAAAAACACTTAATTTTATGGGATTAAAACTGTTGTTTTATGGGTTCATGCGTTTTTTTGGCAGTAATCCTCATACTCTTGATTGACTCAGCAGTAAAAAATTTGTAATATAGATTGCTTAGAGCAAGATACAATTCTTTTAAAATAATTAAGTACACCTTGTGTGGTAAGCTTCATTAACGGTGGAAAAGTTTGAGAGGTCATAGTAATTATTATAAATAAGCAAATTTCATTTAGTGTGGCTACTAGACTCAGTGGAGGAATAAAGCGTGCAAGTGCCATCAAAATCTGTGATGATGGTTGCCAAAAAACATGTTTTGGTAGAATTGACATGGAATGACCCATGCAAAGAGGAATTGAACTGCTGTAATTCAGGATTCGGCCATCTACCAATTAAAAGCATTTAAGAGCCAGATTCCCATTCTGAAAAGGGGTTAAAACAAATCTGAGGTGATAGATGGCATGGAAAATAAGAGGGGGGAGGCGAGAAAAAACTTTCACGCGCATTGGAATAGTGGTGATGACAGAACAATGCCTACACTAATGAGATATGAAAAATTCTTGCTGGAAAATGTATATCGAAAACAATGCATTTACATTGTGCTAAAGAGGAATGATTTTACTTTCCCTAGGTAACATCTGAGGAGAGCCGAGGAGAATAAAAGTTGTTACGAAAATATGAATTTGGAAATCAGAATTGAAGCCAGACCAAATCATCGGTCACTCGCAGGCCCACGATGAATAAGCCGGAAAATGCATACTCGAAACCAGTCAAGGCACCAATTAAAATATGTTTGTTGAGAAATAATTTTCACGTTACGTATATACTATAAAAACTAACGGTAATATCCTAAATGAAAAAAACGGGCAAAAATACTTAACTTTAGAAAAGAATTCCAGGTATCGATTTATTTCTTTAAAAAGGAAATTCCAGACTAAGATATTGAGAGGTATGAAATACCTCAAACTAATTTGAATTACATTAACATCCAAATTTGCTATTGATGAGCATAGCGGAACAGAATTACATCATTCACCAAAATATTCATCTTGGATAACACTATTAACGCTTAATGAATTTAAAATTAGCAAAACATAAAACAAATCGGATAAAACGCGACGCAATAGGAAGTAAACTGGTTCCCGAAATTTGAAGGTGCTTTCAAAGCTGGTAGCAATGAAATGTTCTTGATTGTTATAATAAATTACCATTTTGAATATTTTCTACAAGATACAACGCAAAAACTAAATTACTAAAAAACCTTAAGAAAAAATATCGTTATAACATATTGCACCAACAATGATTCACCGTTTTAGCTACAATTATTGAGCGAAATATATAATTACTGTGAAAATATAACAACATACTAGGGCTATGAGTACATAAAAATAATAATCCAATATAAAGCCAATACTTACGGGACAAGTAAGTGATTTCATTCAACAAGTTTTTCTCTTTGTGGTTGGCCATCTTCAGGTCTGTCTGTCTACAGAACAAATATCCTATACTCCGTCTTATCGCAATTAAACAAATGAAACCCAATAGAACCTTAAGAAAATAAAATTGGTAACCACAAACAGATATTCTGTCTACGAAGTTACCAACAAATATCATACATGACAGACGACCAAACAGACGACTCCCCGAACTCAAGGACGTAACGGCTAAGGTAAGATGGTGTATAAATGTAAAGGGTAAATACATAATTAACCGCTGGTTTTTATCCGAATAGAATTTATATAATTAAATAATATTTTAATGATGCAATGTGAAATGAATATAAATGTTCTAAATGAAAATTATCCGTTTTCAATATTTAAACAGTACTTTACTTGACCAATATATTACATATCCTGTAGCGGTCTTTTGTTCCTGCCTGCAGCGCTCAAGCCTTCACATCCGGTCCACGATGGTAAGTTTGAGGGATGAAGTGTGGATGCTTTTTAATTTAATGATTAATTCTGAATTATGTCTACTATCTTGAAAACTTACGTTTAATAGATGCTATTTGTTCAAATGTGTTGGTGGGTGATCTGGGTTTTTTGTATTTTCATGCAAAACGTTCTTTGTTGAACTCATGCTGCGGCCCACATGGGCACGTAGCTTTTGTGTAAGTTAATTATTTAAATTATTTCTTTTATTTTTTAATTAGCCGTTCAAGAAATTTGTGCAAACCGGCAGGGTGGCGTATATTGCATACGGACCTTTGGCAGGGAAGCTGTGTGCAATTGTTGACGTTATAGATCAAACCAGGGTAATTTTTGTTTGTTGTTTTTTTTGATCATCTCAAAAGTTACTGTGTCAAATCGCCTTTTCCATTGTTGATGTTGAATAATATTAAATATTCCAGGCTCTCGTGGATGGTCCTTGCACAGGTGTGCCCAGGACTAGTGTGAGATTCAACGAACTTCATCTGACGAAGTTCAGAATTAACTTCCCATACTCAGCTGCTACACGAGTTGTAAGGAAGGCATGGACGGGAGAGAAAATTGATGAAAAGTGGGCTGAAAGTGCATGGGCCCGGAAGATTGAGGACAGAAAGAAGGTAATTTCTTGAGCACAATTACATATATCTGTATAAAATGATGATCCATTTGTGATAGGAATTGCCGACTGATCGATATATGAAGCTAGCTTTATCTGACGACATATTTAAATCAAATTTTAAAAATATATTTTGGCTGCGACTGATGCGAATTTTTCTTTTCAGAGATTAAGTATGACGGACTTTGATCGTTTTAAGTTGGGGAAAGCCCGTCAGGTACGCAACAAGATCCGTACTAACGCCTACTTCACAATAAAGAAGAAGCAGGGCGCAAGGCTCTTTTCTACGAAAAAATCTGCCAAGGCGAGGGAAGCTGCTAAGAAGAAGACTCCCTCAAAGAAGGAAAAGGTTGCAGGGAAGAAGCCGGTCACAAAAAAGGCGGAAGGGAAAAAGGTAGAGGCGAAGAAGGTGGAGAAAAAGTAATTACGGATTAATTTGTACGTTAAATGAAAATAAAATGTAAAAACCTAAGTGTTTTAGTTATCATTGTAACCTCGACAATAATCCCGAAAGCGGTTGGAACGGTATTTAGAAACTCGTCATAGTTTAGTTAACAGGTTATCGATTGAAGCAAATAATCATACTTAGGTCAATCCAAGTCGAACCTATACCGTACAATTGAACTTGAAGTGGTGTCAAAGCCCTTCTAAATCTCTGGCTTCCAGTACTGAAGTTAAGTTGGGGACGCTTTCAAATAATTTGACATACGTTCTCGGGAAGTAACTTATCTAAATATTTTCTGTCTGGTGCATGGAAGATAGTATTTGTTTCTCAATATAATCCTAACCAATTGCGGTTTTTCTTGAGGCCTTTATTTTTAGCTTATTGTAATTGAAATATTGATTCATCAGAAAACTTTCTTCACTCAAGGCTTTATGATTTCTGTGTATATCCCACATGGCACGTATCATCCTAATTGAATTAGGTCTAATATTTGACTCCTTCCCTCGATCCGAGTGGTGATTTACATTAAGTTAAATGTGTCGGCATTGATTTTTCTACAGCACTAGTTGCCATTTGCTGCCTGATGAAATCAACAAAGTATTCTGTTTTTCATTGAATGGAGTTTGAGTACCCTTTCCCTAATAAATTTGGTTTGAAGCAAAAAATATATGGTAGAATTGGATGCTTTTATTTTTAATGAAAAAGAAGCGCTGTTGGGTACCCTTAAGGCCCTGCACCATCGGCAATTACGGCCACTCGTAAAGGATGAAGATACCATTGGGAAGAGGTGGATTTTTACCTTACTCAAGTTACTTTTTCAAGAAGTTGAAACAATGTTGCATAGTAATTGGTTCTTGTGAGCTTTTGTACACTTCATGAAACTGAAATTTCTTCTGCAGAGTAAGGCACAGTAAAACCCTTCTTAATCATGACCAACTACTTGAATAGATATGTCATCCTGATAAAGAAATGTCCCCAATCCCAGAGCCATTTGGCTTGGTGGATTTAATATAAGTTGTGGAAAACAAAAATATGAGATTGGGAGAGAATTGAAATAGCTACTTGCCATTTCAACTCCTGATTAGGTAGTAGGTTGAGTAGTAAAGGAAAATTTTCACACCATAGCATTCTATTATATAGTTTGAAGGTTGAATACTTTAATCATACAATACCTCATATATATGCTATTTCTTTAATAGCAGTGGAGTACCAAACTCACTCAAAACCTCAGAAATTTTCCTTTAGCAAAAGTTGAACTCACATTTAATACTGTGATAACAAGTGCAATGTGCTTCCCTCCTCTCCTAAAGTCAGTTGATTGTCCCAGCTTTTGCTTAACCTGCTCGGCAATGGGCAATTTGAAACCCAAAGCAACCAGCTAATCACTTTTTTCACCCCTAATTCCTGACGATCTAACAATATTAAATGATAAGTGTAGAGTTTCTATGGTGAGATTACTGTACCCAGGTCTGATAGTCATGGTGTGAGCTTCCCTCACTCAAGCCAGCAAAAAATGATTGTTATCGATATCCAATCCCTGAGTAACAAAGTACAAAAGCTGGAACTCATTAGTATGAACTAAAACACTGATATCCTGTGCCTTTTGGAACATTTGACGAAAGACGTACCAATCCCTGGTTATGTGCGTGCCAAATTTTTCCTGTTCAATACATAAAAATAGTGGGGTTGCCTTTCAGTGAAGAATCAATTTCTAGGATGTCTTTATTGATTTGACATCTGTAGTCGCTGAGAAAATATTTTAATACTCTGCTATCAGAATGTCTGAGCAACTTGGAATTTTATTTATCATTAGTATTATCGCTCACCAACTTTTACTAGTTTTAGTACTTTTCTAAGCATAATGAAAAATTTATTATTTTAAATGTCTAGAAAATCACCAAGTATGAATAAGATTATCCTTGGTGATCTTAACTAACTTTCTACTAAATTGTCCCAGGAAGGACAAGTTATTCTCTTCGCAGTGTACAACCTGAAACGATCGGTTGATAATGATAAGCCTACTAGAACAACAAGTAACACAGTGTCCTTACTGGATGTTATCATCACTGAGTACGCCACGGACTAGGTAGTGACAATTATTTATCCACTGATCTCAGGTAATTGTGCATTAGTGTTGACACAACCCCAATTATAGCAATTCCAACCCCATACCTAAAGGAAGAAGAGTATTCTCTGAGTCAAATATCATCTTCACCAACACCTTATTGAATGAAGACTGGTCTGACATATACAATCCTGCCAGCTTTACTAGTGATTTTAGAATATTTTACACTAACTTCCTGTTTAGTTTTGAGTGCTGTTTCCCTCTGGTTATGGTGAAACATTTCACCAATACCCGTAAAGCATGAATTACTCCTGAAATGAGATCTCTAACTGTCACAATAAAAAATAAAGCATACCATGAAAAATTTCTCCAAAAAAACTCCATCTTCTACGCATTCAATGTGTTACGATCCACTGTCAGTACAGATGTTTTAAAGATGATGCGCTACAGGCATTTCTATTCTTGTTCCATATGCAATTATTTTTTAGGGTTCAATATCAAGATTAATAGAAATATTTAGAGTACAAAAAAGGTTCTACGTATCATTGTTAATGCTACATATAGGCAACCATGCAAGCCAATCTTCAAACAATTGGGTATACTGCCTGCTCCATGTATTTATATGCTTAGGTTACTCCTATTTTTCAAGAGTAACATAGATGAGTTAACACAAAATGAAGGCATCCATAAACATAGACTAAATGGTGATCTTCATGCACAGAGGTCAATTTATAATTGTTTCGCAAATAGCTGAAGAAATGTTGGTATTCACTTATATAACAAACTCCCCAGAGAAATCGAAGACATTAATAACGTTCTAACTTTCAAAAAATCTTTCCATGGTTTTCTATTTAAAAAATTGTTTCTATTCTGTTCAAGAAATTTTAGGCCTTCCAACAATAATAACTTTCTTCATGTTAAGTATTGTTACCGAATATTAAGCAAGTATTATCTAAGGGATTCTGTATTTTAAATGTTTATGTTCTACTGGATTGATATGTCCCAAGCATATGTATTGTCTTTGGATGAAATATACTAATTATTATTATCACATATCAGGAGTACTGACCTATTAAAGTGAAACCTTTCATGGGAAAGTACATCTTTTACTATGCATATTTATTTCTCAACATGCAAAAATTCTGCTTTTCTCTTTCATGTGAGGGAAAGGATATAGTAAATAACATTTTTTTTATTTGTACAATTACTACACAAGAACCAAAGAAGCTGAAATACCTGATGAACGCATTGACCACGCTCAGCTTCTCTACCCTTCTCGATTAAGTAGTGAACAACAGAAGAAATTATTATTTGTGGGCCATGAGCACCTACTATTGTCCCACAAATCGCTCATCTTGTATTTTTCGACTTCTGTAAGCTAACCATGAATCATAACCGGCAGTGCTCAGGCAACATTTCAACTATCGATTTCATGTGGAGTTTCTTTCTTACCCTACTCCGTCATACGCAGAACCTTCCCACCATCTCATATTTCAAAGATGTTACTCAGGACTTGACCTTATGATGCAATCATTAATTCTATAGGGGTGATTCTGATCGTGTATCTGAATTAAGAATGCAGCTAGATGTTCTTTATTTATCCATGAGAACATACTAGACTCAACACTTGGAATGATAGCAGTGACCAATCAGAACTGACTTCGTTTAACAGATGATACTCAGTCAGTGGCACATCCATACATAAACATGCATTTGATTTTCATAAGTCTGAACCAATGTCCAGATCAGTTCAGTGTACGAAGTAGCCTGGGTATGCAGCCATCATTGGGGTACATATTTCGTGTGCTCTCCTATGGTAGGTTTACTTTGAATTAAGGGTTACAATTTGACCTGGTCACAGTCACATTGACAGGTGGCCATCTGTTGGAGGCTCGGTTAATGTTGTGTCTTATGGAGAATTAATCAGTGCTCGTTAAAAATTGATTGGGATTGTTTAGGCAGGTCAAGACAGGATCCACTGCAGTTATAATTTAGCTATAATAAATTAGTGGACAGCACAAACTTCATCTATTTAATGAAATTTTGTTCCATTACATCACACTGAACACTTGAGTTACTGAGATGATAATGAATCTTAAGAATAATAATAGGTAAATATGTAATGTAATAATCCACTTGCAGATGAATTTTTGCCTCAAATGACAGAATCAGTAACCCTGATGGATCGGCAGTATTATGGTTCAATGAAAGAGCATTTTAACATTGAATATACAGTAGGATATGCATTAACCTTTCACTGCCACCAAATTTTTCAAATGTCTACCCAGAAAGAGTATAATGCTTATTGAATATTTTTGGACCAAATTTTGGACAAATTTATTATTTTTAAATAATATTTTTTATTTAAAAAGTTTATATTCAACTGTTTTTATTGATGGAAATGCTGGTATTGGCAGAAAATGACTGTTTATTATATTGCATGACAGTGGAAGGCATAATAAAATCAAGTTTACTCATGCAACTGACAATTTAAAAAAATATTTTAATTTAAAACAATGCATCATCTGATATCACATATACATAGTTATTTCATTTTACTATATGTAAATTGATCAAGTTGACAGAATTAACAATAAGTATCTGCTCATATACCTTAGCACTGAGTTCCAAAATCTTTTCTTTTGGTAACAGATAATCTTCCAAACGTTAATCTGAGGAATAAACTTGAAGGGAATCATGACATGCTTCATGAGTACACAAATGGTTATTCACACTTTTAAAATTCATTACTTACATTTAAAGCATCCAATAAACTTCTAAAATCAGCCATTGAACATATAAAAAGGGAATGCAATACCATTTCACTGTAATGTCATTTCTTACAGTAAATGATTTACAAACAATGAAAGAGATTCAAAGTTTCATACAACCACCTTCATAGGGAACCAAATCACTGCCTCCAATGATGACAGGAAGGGAGGCTCTGTCACCCACAGATTTTACCTGAAGAGAAAGCATTCAAGAAAATAAGCAAAAATCTAGTAACCCACAAAGAAAGTCACTTCAAGCCATTACTACCTTTCGAAATTTCTTATAGTTGACAACTGTTGAATCATACACAGGCGATTTTCTCCCTCTCTGTTTATCACTGTCAACAACAAGATTGGCCATTTTTACAGTCATTCCAATTCCTAGGTCCTTCAACCCTCCACCAGGTCGTTTGGATTCCAATTCCTGTTGAAATGTATTCAAAGAATCAAACTGACCATAAGCAAGAAGCAACAAATTAGAATAATGAATCCTACATATTTAATCTATGTATTCTACTTAAGTCAATAATTTGGCACTATTTGCCTAATTTCTACAAGTGTATAAACGGCTAATGATAACACAAACTCAGTGGGTTCAGGCATCACTTTGTGAAAGCGATTCATATTAAGAGCAGACACATTGTTTTTCCACATAAATTTTATTCACAACATAGGTTTCGATTACCAAGTCATCATTAGGTAATGATCACTTTGGAGTCTAAAGTCTGCTACAAGGGACCTCTAGTTTGGTTACGATGTTTTGGAATCACCTTTATTCCATCTTTTCCAAAAACCTTATTTTTGTGTGTTTCCTGTTTGTTTCATTTCCTAATTATGTATGCACAAATATTAAGCATTTAAATTAGTGCTAGGTTGGATCCTCCTTGATGGGTTTCATCAGTCATCCACACTTGGCTTTCAGGTGGAGAGATGGCCAGTAAACTTGAGTTTCTAAATACCCTTGGACCCAAGTATTAAACCTTTTTGTGCTCACAGCATTTTCGGTTTTCATGCCCAGAGAGCTCGCAGCTTATTTTTGAAAATTATAAGTTTTTTTTTCAAATATTTCTTGTGAGCGTATTTCTGGATCTAGGAGATACAGACTTTTAATACACATTGGTAACACATCATACAGTACCTTAATAATAAAATTGTATGTTAAAAAAAATTATTTTTATTTATTAAAAAAGATTTGTAAACTTTTGGTTTAAAACCAAAGCCGATATATCGGCACCTTTAGTGCGTAAGGGTTAAAACCCATCCACCCAAGTTTACAAAAAAAAACCCTGGTTTTGACATCACCAATTAAAATGTATACATACCAGGAAAGGCCGCAAAATGAGTAGCCCTTAACCTCCTCCTACCTATCTTGTTATTTTCTAAATACATATGCGGTGTCTTGCTGAAGTGCATCAAATAGTTAAGAAAATTGGCAATCAATTGCCTCATTAATTTATGTTCATTGTCAGCTTCTAAAACCTATGAAAGTACCCATGGTGTACATTGCCTGTGCCAGGGAGGATAGCCACAATTAAGGGCAAAGCCTGTGCAGGGCATCTGGGACACAGAAATATAAAAAAATGGGAAAAAATGAAACTGAAAATAAGGGGGAATTAAAATGTTTAATAAGGTCTACTCAATTAAACTAAGATAAACCTAATCTTAATTATGACATCGAACTGCCCAGCAACAGTGAGGACAGAGTAAATGTAGTGCTTTCTTTTTACCATGACATAGACACAACACTGTCCCAGACATGTGAATGAGTTTTGTAATCTTTACCACTATCAAGCAATTGATGTCACTAGTTACTAGACGATACACTTCTAGATAGTCACACTCTTAATGAATTGTTGAACACATCACAAGCTAGTGCCAGCCTCCTTGAAATTTTATTTTAATAATATCCTTTATTATTTTTCAGATTTTTACAAATTAAATATTTTTTTGAACCAAGACTTTTTTGGAGGAAGGTAAGCCTCCCATGCACTTATCCCTTTGAATTGTACCTTTTCATTCATTCTTTAGTAAACGTTCATCAAGTCAAGAGGATTGTGGCAGGTAAAAAAGTAACACGAGGTGCTACCCTAAATATCAGAGAATTAGCATATTACGCCCATACCAGTAGAAGTATGAACTTCTGCTGCTAGATGCCACTAGGTATGTATTTCAGCTGCCAGTCTGCCAAACAGCATCTTCATGTTTGTTTTCATTACACCATAAATCGTGACATCTGTGGGGGAAAGTAACATTTAAGGTGCCAAGATAAAAAGTAACAAATTACTAAATAGTAACCTGTTATGATCCCTGATCAAGTGGCAAAT
>LYUA01000021.1:225808-237113 GCA_002093875.1 Calopteryx splendens
TTACGGTTAAATTGCAAGGAAGAGCTACACATTTTCATTTCCAAAGCGTGGATGCAGTTATCGGGAGTAGTCCGTGAACACGGATGCGCATAAAGCCTTGCGGTTTGACCATTCGGACGCGGCTACAGATCGTAGATGTAAAATGAGATAAAGGGGAAAAATGGAAGGGAGAGAGAGAGTATGCCGAAGGCCTAACAGATCTCTAATGTCAACTTCCACGTTCAACGGAAACATCAGAATCATCTTTCGACTAAAACGGATGTTTTTTTCTGGAAAAATACAGGATTTCAAACTTTTGCCCATTAGTCCACTGTATCATCATCACAAATGGATATCAACCCGTGGAGTTTTTTTTTAGCTATGCTCTGATGACTTCCATCACCTTCTTCTTATAATTCATTCGAGGCCTTCCTCTGTTATTCTTCCTCTCTACTGCCCCTTCCATAACGATCTTCAGTTAATTAACGTTCCGCTGGATGTCTTCAATTAGTTTCCCTTCTTCCTTTTGTGTCTTTCATAGGCTTCTCACTTCTCCCACACTTCGAATTACTCCTTCGTTTGTTATTCTGTCTATCCATTTAATACACACAACTGAAAAAGACTGGTTAATAATGTGATTCGGATGAAATTACTCATCATTTTCTAAACTCAGTTTATATTTTTTGAACTAATCAATTTTATCATAAAATTCAATCATTACATAATGCCACTTGACCATTTTTGAAACTTCTAATTTAAATAAAATGCAACATTGTTTATTACCTGCAATGGGAATTCCAGTGATGGAATTAGACTTTCCATGCGACGGAAATAACAGACCTGTCACCAATCAAATAATGATTTTCATAAAATTTCAACTTAAGGATTTATTTTAAAATGCTCAAGCTTTTGTACCATAGCGGAATCAAATCAGCCAATATCCTGATGGAAATCCTCACGGCCAGTACCAGGAAAACCATCGGTATGAAATACTAGCTTTATTTCGAAACTGAGCCGTTAAATCTATATGCCTGATACGCTAGTCAAATAATAATGGTATCTTAGTAGAATTATCACAGAGAACGTATCAACATAACGGTTGAGATTAAAATATTGACGGTCAGATTAATATAAAAATGTAATACACCTATGCCTACTTAAAAGAATCACTTAACACGGTGAATATGTTTGTAATCCGAGGATATTATATTAACCATAAGCATACAATGAGAAAGAAAAGTATTCTCATGAGCGTGGTCCAAAGTTCTCGTTACGCAGCAATGCTTTCGTATTTTATAGTCCCGGGTAGTTCATGATGATCCATGATCAAAGGCCAATAGCTTCCCTCAGCGTATAACCTTGGAATAAGACGCATAATGAAGCCGTCGTTTACTCGAGCAATGATTCACACCGTATCAGTTCCAGTGATAATTTTAGTATCGTACTTACTCTACGGCACGACAAAGATATCACTGAGATCAAAATGCAGGGTCCACTTGACTGTAACTGTCGCGTTGCACATGTCGTAGGTCGCCGGAGGTCTAAAGTCCATCTCAAGTGCCCCGGTTCATTGCTTGAACCGATCTTTTTTTTACAATAAATGGGTAAACATGAGCTCGATTTCCAAGAACTTAGGGAGCACGTGCTAGATTCGACGCTTCCGCACTCACTTAGAAAATAATTGCGGTTAAAAACGAACGCATCACTTCTCACCGCTCTTTATTAACAACACTATCTTTCTCACTACACATAATTGACTAGAGACGTTTCTAGATGCACATTTACCATTTATTACACGCTAGGGAGATATCACTTTTATTTAACTTAAATTAGAAACGGATACGAAAAACGCTTAGAGGTTTCATCAACACTTTTGAAACTCATTAATATTTTTCCTGAATATGAGGCCTTGGCAAAGTTAACGTTCCGTGGAATTCGATTTACTTGATAACATTAGATGAAATTGACTCATAGACACACTAGGAATATAGAGATTTCAGGAGGAGGAAGAGGTCTCGCGATTAAAGTAATAGAAAGGCACAAGAAAGAAGTTGACAGAATACGGTTCAAGGAACCACAAACGCTTGCATGGGCTAGTAGGTTCTCCACAAGTAGGATTAGAAATACGAAGGGCATCTAGTCACTACAAAAGATAACACCACGTGGTCTGAGATTAGAAGTTCCTTAATCCATTAGGTAACTCAAATAAAAGCGACTGTAGTACCCGTGACTATATAATAAAGGACGGCAATGCAAACAAAAGGAAAGGTGGTTGGGAAGATAGATGAAACCACAAGATGCATGTGTTCAAGCAAGGGCACTTGAAGAAGAAAAATTGTGGACATTGAAGCTAGGGCTGGTGGAAGTCGAGTAGCACGGGTGTGGAGTGTAGTGTAAGAGTGTTGAAGGGAAAAGCAAAATTACTTTCACCTTCATGAACTTTCCACTACTAATAACATCTTGCAAATGCAAAGTAATACTGTTTAATCTCTAACCCCCAACAACATGATCCGTTTTTGCCATGCAAGAATATTAAAGCGTAAAACACGAGAGATTATTTACCCGTGAATAAGTCTTACATCTAAAATTATTCCCTTAAACTGGCCAATAACAGGCCATCCGGAAGCACGATGTCCGAATATTATTGCAAACGCATTAGGAATATTGTAAACTAAAAAATTTAGTAATATAGTCTAGTCTTAACACTAGACGATTTACGACAAAAAACATTTGTTGAAATGCCAATTTATATCATGAAAAAGTTACGGTGTTGAGGTAGGACGAAAAACGGAATTCGTGGAGCATTATAGACGGTGAAAAAGCGACCTAAAACTGAATACCTACGTGGATTATGATCTGAGCCCACATTCAAAGTAGTTGCCACTTTCTTGAACAGTAAGTTCAAGAATTTAACATGGAACGTAGTACAGTACGTCTCAGAAACACTTGGACTTTGACATAAGCGTGGATTAGATGTTCTCGACACGTGGGAATGGAGGAAGGAGTGATCGACACGGGTTGAGGAAGAGAGGAAATCGTTTAGAAAACTACTTTATCTGTGTTCTACGAATACAGATAAAAGGTTTTTGCTATATAAGATAAAATTGTGACTCTGATAAAAGGAAGAATGCTGAGTAAGGAGAGAAATAAAAAATACATAATTGGAACGGCGAGAAAGAAAGTAGAAATTATCAGCAACTGAAAAAGACCATAATTTATAGAAAAGTTCATATCTCATTCTTTAGAAATGACCAAGAAGACTTGAAGGATGGGCGCATGTTTTCAGGGACCGTCCAAAATATTTCTCTTTGCGACTGACCGACAAAAAATAGATACCTAATAAAACAGTTTTGGGCAAAAAGCTGAAGACATTGAACGTATCCCCATCGATTGAGAGCATATTTACCGCCATATTTCAAAATTGTCAAATCCTTTGAATAATTAGCCTTTGTGCGGTAAATAATGTATTTCTTTCCTTCAGAATAGTTTGAAGGCTGAAATGTAACTACGTATCACACGAGTCCAAATGTTAAATTAGTTTCGGTACCAAATTCCATCCTTCCTCCACTAGTTCCTCTTGCGTCAATCCGGAAGGTGCTCAGCGAGATCTTTCTGGTTTTCATTACCAATGGCAAACTACCCAAGTATCATTCAATGAAAGGAGAAGGAGACGAAATGTAATGAACCAAATATGCCGCTCATTTCAGCCCCTCGCTTGCGTTCCAATGCATTGAAAAACGTCGATAAGGTCAGGGCACACGTCAATGATGACGCAGAGACCACGCTGAGAACTCTTAATAGGCGAAGGGATAGCAACGTCACCAGGATCTATTCAATTCCGGATCGAAGTAGCACTAAAATGTGGACCGAAGTTTCATCTCCAGCATCCAACTCAAGCGCAGAAAGAGAAAATTCGGCGCAGAATCCTTCGTGTCAATACTTCCCCGTCCTCACGTGAAGCCTAATTTGTGGAATACACGCGAGTATAATTTGCGACGCCGCTCTGAGGACACTAAAATTTGTGAGACACATAGCTAGAAAATATAGCGATGAAAAAGAGATGGAAATGCGATACTTCTGGTTAGTAGGACCGCACATTGAATAGACGGCAAGGATAACAGGAACCATTGAACGGTCATTGAACAAATTCCAAGAGAAAAGATGCACGGAAAAACTGCCATGAAAGGAGAAAAAACAACATCATATGATCTGATGAAACACCTTAAAAAGGCTTTCACCGTGCGATTTCACACAAGACATCGACGAAAGAATCCAAACGTTACGCTGCATAGGTAGGTCGGACAAAATGGCATAATAAGAGAGATACACTAGTGTACCAATAGCTCCAAGGATTGGTTCCTCCCTCGCCAAATTCAAGAGGGTACACTAAGGAAGTAATGCCAATCTCCCCTTTACGGGCTTATTCCTCCATATTTTCATGGCTGGTGTTCTTACATTCGCTATTACATGCACCTGCAGCGGTTCGGTGTATGAAGATGAATAATAAAACAGCTTGCGCTCGAATGGGAGTATCGTGATAGGTGCTTATCGCTGTTCATCTTTCCACATCGCAATGCTCATTTTCTGTGAAGGAACGTATGGTGACATAATGTTCATGCCTTCGCAGGGACTGTAAATTGTTTAGATTGAATTAATCAACAATAGTGCTACTCCTGAGACTTAACGAATTCAGATGATTAAAACTTAACATCTGGGAACACGATCGCGTACCATATCCCTTGTTGAGTCAGGAATAAAAATGAGAAATATCAAACTGAAGTGTTTTATAAACGGTTTACAAATAGGAAATTGCCCATTGTTTCACCCGACGTCACGAACAGTAATAGCATCGAATAAATCAGGAATAACAGCACGAAGTAAGCATGTGGTGAAACTTGAGCCATACTAACCTGCTCCTTCCATTATTGTTTTTAAGGTTCTGCTACTATAATAACTAACTTAAACTAGTGAATTAGGCTGATAATCGGTCCACCAGTGGTAAACCAGAAGGTCGCGATTTCAAATCCAGTTACGTCGATTAATTCTGTGTTGTGGTGTAAATCATGAACACAGCTATAGATTTTCTCAGCCCTTGAAGCACTTATTGGACATTTACTCCTACTAATTAAAGGTTTTATGGTAAAATTAGGAGCACGGTACATAGTCCAGTGTGTAGAGCGCCGGGCTACTAACCGGAGGGCCTGAGTTCGATTCTGGGTGACATCTCTGGGCACCTTTGAGCTTCACCCAAGCTGTGTGATTTTTCGGGTAGCAGGACATCCTGGGAAATCGCAGTTGGAACAGGGAAAGGAACCGGCCACCCTACCCTGATGTGTGAATTACACACGCCGAGCAGGGCTTTGTATTGGATGAGCTCTACCCTCACCTACCAAACCAACCTTCGGGATTTTTACTGTGATTTTGATGCTAAAATGAGAAAATGGCATAATTTTGCCTACTTTAAGATAAATAGATAATTGTCCAAAAATTTGGTAATTGAGGAAATTCTGCGACTATTCTTTGACTGTGAATTCAAACGTGGGTGTACGTAGTGATGGAGGGTACGGGGAGAGTAAGGAAGATATGCGGATCCTCGATGGATGCCCAGAGAGTTTTTTAAATAAATGACCAGAGAAATATGATACATCATATGAAAATTGAATCAAACGAATTTTGACCGAATTACAGGGGTAGTTGTAAACGCGGTCTCTTTTAAGGTTGGCTCTTGGAAGTGCACTATAATTACTCCCACAGCGAGGGTTCCCCTATACTCCTGCCTACAACAGAGCTGGTAACCGTCCAAAATCTTGGAAAGGCTCTTTCAACGGATCTAATGTAAAAGATAATATGAGTAACTTTTAGCGGATCACCTGCATATACATATGCGAAAAATTCACAATGCAAAAATCATTCACCTAAACAGGGACTCAAACCCGGATCCCTCGATTTTGCGGCCGAGTGCTTTAGCCAGTTCAGTTACCCACGAGTTCTCCTACACTGTGATTTTTTGAGAGCTTTAAACGGAACAAGACGTACTTACATCACTCCCGCATCACTCTTTTGCATTGCTAATTTTTCGCATATGCATATCGCAACAGCGGACGATCCTCTAAAAGTTACTCTTAGTATCTTTGAAAAAGGTTAAACACCTTAAGTGTTTAAATGTTGCTTTAACCTCGTGGACTGTGGAGCTGTTCACACGATGACGATTGCTTCCTGACATTGCATGTACGGAATATTCGCAAGAACATCTTGTTCCGTTTAAAGCTCTCAAAAATGCATAGGATAAGAGGACGCCTGTTAACTGGCTAAAGCACTCGGCCGGAAATCGAGAGATCCGGGTTCGAGTTCCGGTTCAGGGGAATGATTCGTGCATTGTGAATTTTTCGCATAAGTATCTACCGTATTTAAAAGCTGCGTTTTCCTCGGTCTGAGTTCCCAGTCCAATTTCATCGAAGAGCGTGAATTTGTGCCGGATTTTTCTGAAATTTCTCAAATATTTCTCTATTAGTTGTAGCCGTTTCTGTGCCATCCCTCTTCCTGGTTGGAAGATTATAAGAAGGAGTTTCCGGAATTAATGGTGTACCTCGGGAGAAATTCGAAGAAAGGAGGAAAAGGAGATGGTATAAAAAGATGGTGACATGCTGAAGGTCGTGAGAGACGGGCGAGTGTAAGAGAGAGGAAAAGAATACAGATTTTAGTATGCACGAAGGGAGATGGAAACCATAAAGAATTGAGGAAGGAAATTAAATAAGGTAAAAGGTATGCATGTCGTGGAGCGCTCTATAACTTATTTATAAGTTCATTAGAATACTAAGGAACTGTGTATTTAGTTTTCATGGTCCAAAACCAATCTCTAATTGGTATTATAAATTTTAATAATGTTGACCTTACTAGTATAATCGAGTGGTTCTGAGGTTCTAAGCATCCACCATGCAGCTAAAGCAGGCAACCTCATAATTTCTTGTTCCCCCAGTTTATTTTCAATCAGATGTCCAACTGTAGGTTTTCTCATTCTACTCACGTTACGAGCCATCATATAGGAAAATATCAAACGCTGAAAATGTACGTTTCTTATAGTAAAATTATCTCAAGATAAACAATAATAAAACTAAAGTAATATTTAGAAGTCGAAGGAAGGAAGACTATATTCAAATAAGATTGGTCAAAGGAACAAACAGTAGAGTTCGACTATTTAGGCGGCAGTAAGATCACTAGCGATAGATAGAGCATAAGTGATGTATTAAGCACAATAGCACAGGAAAATAAAGTTTTATATCCTAAGAAACAGCAAATAACGGCATTGAGTTAGTTAAAAATTATGCATGAAGTTCACTATAGCAAGGCTGTGGGACATGGACGATAGGAACAGCTGAGCAAAGAAGATTCAAAGCAATGGAGATGTGGTGATGCAGAGTAACAATGGGAATTAAACAGATGGATAAATTTAAAAAATAGATAATTCAAAGAGTGTAATAATAATACGTGTAATAATAATGATGTCTTTATTCGGGCGAAATTAGAACCATAAGGTCCTATCTTAAATGTACCCGTTTTACACTTCAATGAGAGGAGTAGGAGAGGAGGTGATGATAGGAGCCTATTGGAGACAATGACAAGAGGAAACGGGAGGCCAATTATTCACATCCCGAGGCGCGATAGTTTTCAGAATATGAAAAATTGAAGAACGATGACAGATTGAAGAAACTATAAAGGGAAGAAATACTGTGGAAGGTGAAGTATGAATTATAGCAGGCGATAGAAGCCGTCAGCGAATGGAATAATGAAGGAATGAAGAGATTGGTGGGGATCAGTAAATGTGGAAATTTAACGGATTAAGTCTATTTATCTTTTTGTTTAATCGAATAGTTAAGACTTACAGCGTTAAGTGTTCATACGCAATGTAAACTATTATCATCAGTATATCATCTTTGGGTGTGTCAGTTAGCTGTTGATTGACACCCTACGATTAGGGAGCTAATTGAGAGAGTTGCGCAAGCGTCACACTAAATGTCACATTAAATTTCCCGGAATCACATTTTTTTAAATGACATATTTTCCTCTTTTTATTTTTAACTTCATTCTGGCGCCAGAAAACTCCCGTCTCCACCACTCAGCCTGTAATGGAAAAACTGGAGCACACCTCCTCGATATCTGCTTCAATTAACTCGAACAAGAGATAAGAAATGATTACGACTGAATGAATCTAATGCGTAGGCTCCAGTGGAAGGAAAATCCTGAAATCTCCCTCTCTCCGTAAAATTATCTTTCTAAAAACAATTTACCTGTCTCTGCGAGAATAATCTGTCTGCCACAAGATGAGAGAGCCACATCTTGTTGTCACGAGTGCATTTTATTATCAGTCTTAGGCATGGCCTATTTGCCACTTTATTTATTCTTTTAATACCGTTATCGATCCGTAAGGTGAAGAATGGTGTAAATCCTCTCTCTTATCAATGGACACTGAATAATGAGGACAATCTCACAGGTGGATATTCTTATTGCAAAACAGTTACTATAAGCGCACGTTCTCTTACATGCTTCAACGTTTTCGGCCTGGGCAGTATTTCCCTTTGCGATGTGGCTTATCGGACTTATTTTCTCTCGAACTCAACAAATGCATACAAACGATTCCGCGAAAATGAGGACACAGAAAAAGTCCCCCATGAGCGGTTATCGTCCCGTCTTAATAAAATATAGAACCTGTGATAAAAGTTATCCGAACGCATCTTCTGTTTACACTTTTCCAACCAACCTTTGGGTTGGTTTGATAGTTGAAGGTAGAATTCACATGTAAGGGTAGGATGAGCCAGTTCTTTTCCCTGGGCCACCAGCATTTTCCAGGAAGATCTGGTACCCAAAATATCACACATTTTGGGAGTAGCTGCGGGTGCCCTAAATCGTCGGGAATCAAGACTCCGGTCATTAGTCGAGCGCTCTGCCCGCTAGGCTATCACGCCCATTGAAGAGGACCACGATAATCGAAATTAATTAGACAAATTATCCGTCTAGAAAATCTTATCTCGATTAATCAGGGAGTTCTCATTTATTTATGAAATACCACATAATTTCAACGGTAGCGATAATTTTTGCGACGGTCAGATGTAAGCGGAGATGGCTAACTGTACATATCTTCGCACGGTGAATGAAAGATGTAATCTACTTTATACCGATTGTGGGGCGCTATTAGAGATCGAGCCCAAATTAAAAAAATATTACTCCTGTGGAAAAATTATAATTTTTTACATCTCTACTCAGCTCAAAAATGTATGCCAACATGACATTGTCTTACGATCTCTCATTATTAGCCCTCCGATAGATTTTTCCTCATCACCCTGGATGCTTCCATCAATTAGGTGTTTTTTTATTTAATTACTTATTAATCAAAACAAAGGACTCTCTTGAACACACGAATTTTTGACGTCCGGAGTTTTGAGGTGTCCTCCCAAGATCGTTGAGAAGAAAGCTCCGACCATGAATCCCGGGGGAGTCCGGACCCCCGAATACCGACCGGATAGAATGACCGCTTAGTTAATGGCACGTTTAAGCGGTTGTTTGGATTGAGATATAGTTTTCACAAACCACTTCTCCTAGAGAAAAAATTTTAAAAGCCTCCCATGCAACCCCTTTTCCCAAATCTTTAATGTTCCCATAACATTTGTAGAATAAACTCAAATTAAAGTCGTTCGGCCCACAAAGATAAGCGTCAACCTCATGAATGAATTCTTTGCCACAGTTAGTTTTCGTGATTTTACACGAATAATTATCAATGGAATTGAATCCAATAGCAGTGTTTCAAAATTAAGTTTGTCCAAGAAAAACAATCGAGAGGTTGTACACGAAGACGCTGGATTCCTACCTTTTATGATCCAAATACACGTAATTGATATAATTCTGTAAGAGATGGCATAGTAAGAAAAATATATCGGAGGGATGACACAAGAGATTTCGTACAGACGTGGGAAAAATCATCCAAGCCTGCATGTCTTTCTGCTGGAGTTGCAAAATGAATGGGCGGATACTGGTACGGATTATGAAACGAAAATTGCAAATAGGATAACAAATTAGAAAAAGACATGATTTGAGAATTCAAATGAAAGAGCGAACTTTTACAACAGTAAATTACTAATTTCATGAATATAATACGAACGAGTATAATCATGAATCATGAATATAATACGAATGAGACTCAAACTTGTTTAAGAACTATAGATCGTATTGTACGATTTTGAAAGCAAATAACATTTTATACGAAAATATTTTAGTTTTTTTGGAAAACTATTTGGGCCGGAAAAAAATATTTTGCGAAAACTTTATCTGGGAAAAATAAAATGAGGAAAGTGACCCTCTACCGGTGATTGTTTTCGTATATACCTCCTTTCTTCAAATCTTTCTTTTTTAAACGAATAAAGGAGAAGTGAATTGAACTTACTTAGGTTTGGGATGCGGGAAGCCATTCATTACGCCTGCAAAATCCCGGCTGTTGTTGTTACCCGACACCCCCATAAGATGTAGAAAATGCTGTTAATTTCTCTTCTAAGAAGACCGCCAAGTGAGTAAAAATAGAGCGAAGACGTGAACACAACATTCCTGTTCGAAATTCTAAATTTAATGTCCCCCGTCTGGATCAGCTGAAGGCCGCGAGCAAGAAATTCATGGTTAAGGTTGTATTCAGCAGAACACGTTAGAAAAAATCACGTAGTTTAAATTTTTCAAAAACCTTTCTCGCAACTTTGAGGAAAAAAGGGACGAGGGTGTTGCAAGTAGGAGCGTGCACCGAGGGAACAAGAGACGAGAATCGGCTTCGTGATCATTAGTGTTCCCGATATTTTATTATTGACGCCTCACTTAATCTTCAAAAAAATCATTAACTTATATGCTAAAGGAAAGAACATGCGCATCCCTACAATATGTCATGCAAACATTCAAAGAAATGGAGATCAACAATAAAAAAATTGCTTTTTTCAGTTCTTTCTCATATTTGTTCTAGAGTTTACGCCTCCCCAGGGGATTGCGTTACACAAATCGGTAACCACGGGGATAGAAAACCTGTCTAAATTCCTCTCATCCCTGCCGAAGCGATCCTTCGGTAGGTAAGATAGGAATTTGGTTGACCTTAAGCTGGTAGGTTATTTACAGCAGCTCTGCCAAACGCGCATCTCACCGCGCTGTCCGCTTCACTATTATTAACCATTTCAACGAACTCGTTTAACAGAAATTTAGCCATCAAACAGCTCATATAAATTCCAAAATCCCGAGAAAGATTGACTCAAATATAAAATTTAGTTTCGTACACAATAACTTACGGCATGAGTAAATATATATA
>LYUA01000021.1:282034-295127 GCA_002093875.1 Calopteryx splendens
TTTCAATATTTTGTGCAAATTCCATAAAGTTACGCCTGAAACAATAAATTAAAAAAAAAGGCTCAATGGATTTTGTGAAACACATTTGAAAATTTCCGACCTGCACTCGTCTCCTTTATACACTCGAGAATGAAAATCTTTTCGTCAGTACTCTACTTTTTCTGTTTGAGCTTTCAAAACTAGTTTGTTTATCCAGCGAAGCGCATCCAAAATAGTGAAGGCACGGTTGACAATTGTAACTCTTTAAAACTAAAGTTGTGATAAATTCTAAGGAGATGTTTCACATCAATGTCCCAATCTCTGGGACGGAATTTGCATTCTTAGAGAGAAAGGGTTTTTGCCTTGACAATAATTTTACCCGTTCGCGGTATAAAAATATCCGATGCAATATTATGACGCATTCATGTTATGGAGATTGTCTGGCAGTCACGGATGAGGAAATAAAAAATTCGAGAAAAAATATTCGGAGAATCTTTGACGCGATCTCACTTGTCAAATGTCACGTTCCCTCCTCCACCTGAAGGGTAAAGGTGAAAAGAACCATTAATTCGCAGGAACAACGCCGAAACAGACGTAATAACGGTACTTATACAATCTTGAGTCCGTATAATTTCTTAGATTGTCAGGACTTTTAATGAATAGGCATCATTGAAATGCGTGCCGTTAGCATCCCAATTTATCGAATATACTAACATTATGGACTGCGATGTTTTAGAAAATTAACATTTCGCTGTAAACGCAGCCAAATTAAAGTGTGCAAATTGTGTCCTTATTCCTTTAATGTACAATACTCGCATGATGTATTGTTTATACCTTATGCAATCCGGTTTAAATATATAGGTACCGAATGCGATACCCTCCATTAACTAAGTGTACCAATTGCAGCCTGCACGGTCATTATTTTTCTGCTATCCACCATTACTAAATTGTAAAGAGCAGTTTTTGCAATTAATGAAAATTCTAAAGCAAGTAAATAGCAATTGATTTAAATTCTAAATTAATAATTCATTCAGTAATAAAGACGAGTTGGCAGGAGCTCCGGCAGGTTGAAACGTTGGGGGAGAAAGGAAAGGGGTGGGACGACGAAGCTTTCTCACTAATTACTGCCCTGACTCCTCTCCCCTGCTTCTTTCACAGGCATGTCATTTTCTGACAGCATTTTACCTTCAACCCCATGGACCGCGGCCTTGTGGTGGAATGGCTTGCACGCCCCAATGACCCCCTGAAAATTGCTGCTGGTAGGGTCAGTCATGCCAAATGGAACGAAGGGTAGGAGCCAGACGAAAGGCAGCCCACGCAGCGTCGGGTCCTGAGTGAGGCGGCTTCAGAGGCGACTGAATGGGGGTCGAAAGAGAGAAGGAAGTGGAAGGACATTAACATGGGGGGAGAAGAATGCGCAGGTAAGTAAATAATTAATTTATGAATTGAGCCAAAGTATAAGTGGTGGAAAGACCAGGATATGGAGACATTTTGAGAGAGGGATATGTAGAAGCGCCACGCAGGAAATAGGAGAATTTCCGGGAGTTAGCAAAGGAAAAACTATAAGGGATAAGACAGGAAAGTTCTTAATGAAGCCGAAAAAGAGCCATGGAAGGTGGAAAGGATACGTTGACGAACTTCAGGGTAATAATATATTTTTATTTAAATACATAAGGATAATTTATATTAAATGTATTAATCAAATGTATTGATATAAATTTATTGCAAAAAAACCAGCTCAAGAAGTAAAAAGGGAATGCGTCGTAGACGGTGATAGTTTGGGTCCAGAACTACTAGATATCAAGATAGAAAGAGCGCTACGGGAAATGAAGTCGAGAAAAACAGTCGGAATGAATAATATCCCCGCAAAATTACTAAACTGTTTAGGGAAAAATGGATGGAAGGGTTTTTTGGACTTAAAACGCAGCATTTCTGAGGAAGGAACTTGGTCAGAACACTTTTTTGGATCCATTTTGATTCCCATCCCGAAAAAGAGTAAAGCGGCAGTATGTGAGGAACATAGCATCACAGTCTAATTACACATACGAGGGCAATGAGAATAATTAATAGAAGATTGCATAGTAGTGTAAGGAACTACCTCGGCGAAGGTCAGTCTAGATTTAAAAAGAACAGGAGAATACGCGACGCCATTGCAGCAATGAGAAAATGAATAGCAGGGAAAATAGAATACAATCTGGATGCCTGTGTGTGTTACTTGGATTTTGTGAAGGCGTCCGACAGAGTACAGTGGAAAGAGTAGCGACTTATTCGAAACCTGTACATGAATCAGATGGCATTAGAATGGGTAGCAGGGGAAGAATCGGGATGGACAGTGATGGGCAGGACAGTAACACAAGCTTTTGTTATCGCCAATGGCTTTTAACTTATATGCGGAGAATGCTAGTTGAGGAAAGGAGTCGAGCTGGGAATGAAAGTGGACGGCAAGTAGATTAAGCCTATTATTTTTTCATAGGATCAAGCAATAGTTACCCAAGGTATTGCAGTTATTGTAAAGCGCTTCACAACAAAAATTCGAGAAGATATGTACGAGTATTAAAAACAAGAAAATGATGAGATTTTCACGAAGCAGGAATTCTAAGTCAAACAATAAAGTAGGAGGGAACAGATTAGAGCAGGTGGAGCAGCTGACGTATTTGGGCAGTAATTTGGGAGGAAAATCGGCGTAGTCGGAGAGACTACAGGAGAATAGCATTGGACAAAGAAAGAGTGATAACGTGAAGTAGGAGGTAAAATAAATTCCCGAATGATGGATCAAAGGTTGTCAAATGAATCGTTATGTCAGATGATAAAAGATGAATCTTTACCTGCACCACCCTCCGTGTTATTCCAATAAATCGAGAGGTACTTATTTTCCTGTCTCGAATTAAATAGTGTGATATTACACTACCTTAAAGCATAGACATCAATGAAGATTGAAATCCCACTACATGAACGCGGGTAAATCTAGACAAAAGATTTTTCAGAAGTATCGATCATCCTCGGTCGGAAAGCCAACTACTCTTTTCGAGGTCATCGGTCAGTACAAAGTTTTATGGATCAGAGTCGAATATTATCGGAGTTGAGTCCACAAACCTTTGGCCCCAAAGAGGGGGTTACATTTATTTTTACATTAAACGAATTAGAATGCTATTAATGGTCGGCCTGTGACTTTCCAAGTCACGATCGCCATGGCTAATCATAAAGTGATATACCAGGGAGAGCTCGATTTGTTTGGATTTCGTTTTAGTTTTAAAACGTTGTAAACCGTCTCTCGACTTACAATACTATTTCAAGTATTTAGAGGATTTTAAGGAGCTGTTACTTTTTTTCCATAGATTTGGTTGCCCTTTTCAACCCGGAAAATATTTATTTACACTATTTTTAAGTGTATTACCTACTTAGGAATCATAACCACTTTGTCTTACTCGCATTCGCTTGGCAAAATGTGTTAGGACAAAACATTTAATTAGTTACCTGGTACCCATGCCATTGTAGGGAACTATAAATGTGTTTTATGAAATTAGTGTGTGTGTAAATGTGTTTAATGAAGTCAGTAAAAGGTAGGTGGAGCCATTTTCCATTTTTAAGGAAAAAAACGTTTCCTTAAAAAATGCTGGGATGTTAAGCATTGATTTTGCTCCAATCGCGAAATTTTTTAGGGAAGAACGAAACTTTTATCAATCCAAAATTTAATAATTTACAGTCAAAACAAAAATTATAACGGAGTTTGAGACTTTGAAAGAGCGAGGAAAAAAAGCAGTGTGCTTGCTCCAATTCTCAACAGTGGGAAAAATTTCAAAGTATAAAATTCACTAAGTTACTCATGGGGGGTTCAATCATATCACGGATTTCCATGATTTATTCGTTATTTTTTATGACCAACGAATTCCCAAATTGCCATGCTTCTCCGACTCGCTGGGTTTAAGATTTTTCAATTCCAATATTAAAATGTCTACCACTGACGTCGTTCTTAAGAATTCATGACCCATTGGGCGGAGATTGGACGGAGACGTCGATTAAATGACCTATTGACCAAATAAATGGAGAATTCTTTAATACTAGTCCTAATTTTTGCCATATTATATTATTTTTAGAACATTTTAACAAATAAATTGTCATGGTGGCATATGGCACAGGCATGAATTATGGCGGCACGCACATGACCCCTAAAGAATAAAAGGAGGCGGAGGGTGGATAAGCCTCGCATCGTTCCCAGAAAGGTTGTGCTCTCATCTGACTGAAGGACAGACATTTCCGATCAATGAAATATTCAGAGAAATATTCCTTCTCCATTTATCTCTAGAAACACTTATAATGTCCGTCTCCGTACTCACCTTTCTTCTTCAATTAATGCGAATGCTTTTTTCATGGAATTCCTCTAGGAAAACAGCTGCGGCACATTACCCGAAAGAAAACAGCGCATATGGCGATTAAAATTAAGCTCAAGCTAAGATAATAGCTGACCTTTTTTATGGGAGGAATTTTCCAGTGGCATAACCGGAAATAATTTCGGGGTGCTAATGCCGACTCTTTTTTGACAACTGCAGCCCGAAGAATTTATTTCTCCCGTCCAAAGCTTCATTGGTGTATTTAGCATTGGCTTTATTAGTGCTTTATTTTTTTATACATTTCTAAGTACAAATTAAAATGGCAATGCATGACATTGTCAGCAGTACTCAGCTTTTGCAACTATTCTTGTAAGAGTAAAATTTCGGTGGGGAGGGGGTATTAAAAATAGTCTGATATAATAGACCCCTGGCAGGAATGTCACTGGGATTTTGTGTCTTGGACGATGATAAGATTATTATAAGTAAATTTTTCCCACGTTTTGCCTCTTTTTACGTTGGTTACCGTTACCAAGGATATTAGAATAAAGAAAGAAAAACGACAAAGAAAAAAAATTGAACGCGACTTTTTTCACGACGACGACTGCAGTGGAAAAAACCTTAAAATAAATGAATAATGATAAGCAAAATGAGCTCAGATTAGCACTTTCCCAGGTTCTCAGCGGAGAGAGTTGAGTCTGACGCTAGGAAATTACCTCTTAAAACCGAAAAAGTATATGCAGAAAAAAATTATCAAAAGATTTTTTCCACACACTATTATTCATGCCATTCCATTATTCATGCTCAACAAAATCGTGAACGTGTGCCTCCATAGCCGTTCCTTCATAATTTATATTGGCCTCCCGGGACATGAATGAATATTAATGCATCTGAAGCTCAGCAGGAACGTCAAAAAAAAACAACTCAGTCACATCTGAAAAATAGTCTTGAGAAATCCCATCCTCTTCGTTCAACACACTGTGTATAAACTTGACGCCGGCATGTCATTACGTGTACGGAGAGAACCAAAAATACAGGGATAAGAATCCAAAATTAACCTAAGAATTCTCACCCACTGACGAACATGGTAGCTCGGAAAAAAATTCTCACAATGATTTCCTCGCAGAAATTGGCGAAAGCCCATCACCCCAGAGTGGCATAGCCTCCTGACACCAAGAATTTGACAAAACCACACGTCGCTTGGTATTTTTATGGATCGTAACAATGGCCCTAGATGCATGCGTCGACCGGAGGGAGGACTACAGAGAAAGGAAGAGCAAAAGACCGCCTCACTCTCTAACCAAGCCGGCTGAGGAACCAAAAGGTCCCAATGAAACTATCAAAATTTGGCCCCTCGTGCATAAAAGCCTGGCACGAGAGCTTTTTTATTGCGAGAGCCCACCCCGAAGAAGTTGAGACTGGTAATCTTTGATTCCACAAGAGCATAATTTGTGATTGCTCGCCCATATCCTTCCTCTTTTTTCTAAATCACTTCCTGCCACGTTCCACTGGGGGTTCCTATTTGTGGTTGACTGTCTCATTATTTTCTATTTTCAATAATAAACAGTCGAAAACCTATCGTAGTTTTATTGATTTCACCCCGCCGGAGGCCCCAGACCTGAGCAAGTTGATTTAAAAGGAAACTAAAATTAGAGCAATAAGACGGATTTTGATTTTGCACAAAAATGAAATTAACACATTTGTTTCGTACACCACGAAAATTTTGTATAATTAAAAAATTAACAACAGTAAGATTAACCGTCATTTGTTTTAAACTAGGTCGGAGACAGAGGCTGAAAAAGATAATCAAGGAATTTGTCTTTCCACGATCGTTTTTCGCTTCTTGTGCGGACTGTCTGTGGCCGTCAAGGTGAAGTTTTTTCCGTGTGCGTTGATACGTTTAATTTGAACTATATTGCCTTAAATATACATAATAAACACACATACATAATAAATTATGATTATAAACTAACTCTGCCACGCTGGAAAATGCGCTCGCTAGTTAATTCGAAGATAGCGAGTTCGAAACCTACGTTGAATTTACAGTCTGGCATATATTAAGCTGTCGGAAAACCTTGAACACCCAATTTATCAATTCTGAACAAAACTTCAGGAGGGAAGAGGGCTACAACAAACAAAGCTACCCAGTGCAAGATCATGTGATTTAAATCATGTAACACGTGTTGGGTGCATTGCCTCCTTTTCTAACGAAAATACCTTCTTCAATTTTAAACGTTACGCTTATGTATTATAAAGTTATTAAGTTTTATTATGATGTTAATTGGTGAATCCGTCATTTCATTTGTAAGTAACATTGAGGGTGACCGTAAGTTTCACCCTCAATGTGCGGTCAAACATGTCACATTTAAATAAATGAAGTTTAAACGAGCCTAATTTCCGCCATCCTCCGCTCTTAATTGCAACAATTTCAGGGCTAATTTTCCAGAAGGGTTAGGAGCGCGGGATAAAGTGATGGGGCGGAGCCGACGCATGCAAAAGAAGGGAGAACGTTGGGGAAAAGTCACCTCACGAGGTTAAGAGCTTTAATTTATGAATATTGAGCATTGATCTGAACCGAAATGCATCGCTCATTACGGAGCAACGACCGCGATCCCATGGATTGTCTTCGAAAGGCGATTATGTCTGGAAGAGGAGGGGGGAGTGGGGTGAGTGTCGTCCTCCCCTCTTCCTAGGCTCTTCCCAACTTTTTCCCTCTGACTTCATCTCATAAACTTCCTTCGTTCGGGTCAGGGATGACAAAACTGCGTCCCCGAGGTCGCATGCCGGCATTCAACGATATAAGAGTGACTTGCTTAAAAAAATATATATATTAGTCACTAGAGTCGCCCCATTACCATAGCATCCCCCAGTCTTCATCCTCCCTCCCCCCACACCAATCTTCTCCCGACCGTAATTTTCGTGTGACTCCCACTTGACCGCGGGGCTATTTGGTGACAGCGCGCCGGGGACGAAAAAAAGAGCCATTCCTCAAAGGCGAATGCCATAATAATAAATACACATTCAATTTAGCTTTAAGAGAAGAAATGCTGAGAAAGGGCATTATTAAGTCCACCTATTGAGGCCCAGACTGAACGATGACGTCAGGGCCGCAGAGAAATAAGAATTCTACCATTCATTCCCTGAGCACGATGTCCGGAGGCTCTTATACCTACTATACCGCAAATGAATGTTTAGCATAAACTCTCTAGCCCTTCACAGCACGACACTAATCTTGACCATGCATTCGGTGATGCAATTATCGCCGGTGGCCTTCATCACGGTCGTGGGAAGTTGGAATGCATGAGCTTTCCATAGAAGATAATAGAACTTGAGCCAGGAAATAAGGCTTCCACGGATTGCTTTCACCAACCATACTTCGAAAGAAATACTAGCTCCTTTAAAGAGAAGATAAAGAACTGTTGGCTATTTCCATAGGTGTACGATGAATCACTCAAAAAGACCTTTCAAGATATCTAAAGGAAGGTTTCGGAAAGGCCGGAAAATTCTGAGATAAGCGTGTGGACTATGAAGATACCAACTTTTCCAATAAAATGAATTTAAAAGGCAAGTAAATCGCTTTTGCAAAATGAATTTGGTATGTAATTTTTTTCTAATTCCATCAATCCAACTATAACGAGTGTTTTACCAGAAAACAACTTTAAGAGCATATATCCTGTCCGTAAGTTGGAGAATCATTTAATTCGGCAGATATTATCTATTATCACATATACCATACAAATGGATTCTTTAAAGTACGTAATTCACAGCGACTCGTACAAATATGACATTCACCATTCAAGGAAACCAAGTACGACATCGTAATTCGGTTCGATCATTATGTGTTTTTCTAAGAACGGCCTTTACTTCAAGAAGAGGTCGCCCTATATGACAAAAAAGTAGGCATTAGGAGATCATCTGGTGAAAGGCAAATGGATTTTTAATTTCCCCCACAAAATTCACTGACAGAAAAAAAAACAGCTATACCTCTTCGATCTATGGGAGTGGTAAATTATGCTAAAATTATTTTAGATGAACTAAAAATAACCGGAGTAATAATTACCTGTAAAGAGTAGAAGAATGTATTCAATAATAATCACAAAGTTTATTTTACCAAATCCCTCGTCACAATAACCTCCATAGGTATGGGCAATGCTCAAAAGCCTATTAAGGAACTGTGGTCCGCTGTTTATCATTACAACTATAATATATGGGGAAGTTGATAAGGGTAATCAGGAGAATGATTGCGACTTCAGGCAGATAACTTTTACTGATTCTATTACTGGGGTAAAAGATGCAAATATGTATATTTTTAATATTTAAAAATGCATTTACAATCATAGTACTTCAGGTAAAATGAAAGGAATTTCTCACGACAAAACTTATTTAGGAAGAAGAGACATAGGAAGGCAAAGAAAAAGATTGAACACTGATCCTGAACAGACCCTAGAGGCCTAAGCCGTGCTGACGATGATGAACTTTTCAGGAGTGTATTCTACTCCTTTCTTATACACGATGGATCGTGTGTGACCTCAAGTAAGAAATTTTTACTAGTGTATGCTATTCACAACTTTTACCAAGGGACATTTATAATATTCTTGTGAACAAAACTTAGTTGGACGGCAATAAAAACTGGAGGCAATGCTGAAGTTCGAATGTTCACTGGAAAGCCACTATTCACCAGAACGTCTTCAAGTTTTTAGCCGTTTCACTGTAACCATGCATACGATCTACATAAATAGCGTGTAGGTAGATTCTATCTCTTTTAACGAAAACTTAAAACACTGAACTTACGATAGCAGTATTACATATCGGACGTTATTAGCACATGAACTTCGAGGAGATGACGGAACGCTGTAGCTATACATCCTCCCAAGGACAAATCGTGTCAATGCCATTAATCTGAACGCTCGTCTTTAGAAATTCGACATTCATTTCACGGTATATTAACTTAGAAAAACATGCTATTAGTAGAGGGAGTCTTTATACTTTATCTTAAAATTTTCATCGAAAGATCTTGGCGGTCTTCTGATTACCAACTTCCTTCTTCCTCTTTCGATTCTGATTTAAATACCTTCCATTTCCTCGAGTGTTCGTCGCCCATAATGGGATCCATTGAGCTCATTCCGAGCATCTCTTTAGCCGACTCCCGAGTACCGGGTTCCAGCGCGGACGAGGACATATCCCATATTATCCTTTAAGTACATTCAATCCCCAAAAAGGTTACGTTGAACACGGGATCCTTATTGCAAAAGATCAATTAATAAAACACAAAAATTATTTTCTATACAAAGAAAAAACAGGGAAGTCACAGGTTCTAGTTCAAGGACATCTTACAACCACTTAAACGGAAGAGTCATAAAGTAAACGCGGGAGATAAGAGTAAAACCTTTAATGGATGGTTAAAAAGCTGGAATACCAACAAAATCATTTGTGTTTCAAAATTATTAATAATAATTAAATATATGGCTCGTTTAACGCCATGATTTGCCACTTTTTGAAAATTTTGAAGAACTTAATTTTAGATGAAAGGGCTTTCCACTTAACACTATCTTTGCAGAAAAGTTGGTAAAAGGAAATGAAATGTTCACAAGTTAAGGAAGTGTTTTTTTCAGGGATAATACATTGAGAGTTTTCCAACTATGCCGGCGGAAAAATTTTCATAAGGGTATGAATGAATAAGGGAATTTATCTTTTAGTTTTCTTGATAAGGATATTAGCAATATTTCTGGAGATTCGTCTTGCAAGTTAAAGCGTAGGGGAACAAATCAACTCAATCCGTCCCGGCAGGCCAAGGGCGCATTTTACGGAAAGGGCGTGGCTGAGTTTCGGTATTAATGGTTCATGAAAAAAGTCGATATTCTCGAGTTGGAGATATTTTAAACATCTAGATGGCGAGCGAATCGCAAATGATGCCAGATACAACAGTCAGCAGAATATTTTCTGTGCATACTAATGGGTGTTTAAATTTTTAAATTATACTAAAAATATCTAAGGATCTTTATTAGAAAAAAAAACTGTTTTTACATTTAAAAGCGGAAACACCACTTGAAAAGCATACTTCTCACAAGCATGATAGCGTATAATTAGACTGCGCCGTAACTGCAAAATAATTATCTGATTTTGTTATGTTTTATTACCGTTATACAAAGTTTGTGTGTTGATTTCAAAACCTAATTGTACCGCTGTCATGTGATGAAAGACTACATTACGAATATGTTAGATATAAAAAAATATATAATAACCTAAATGGCTAATACCAAGGCAGAAATAAATTCTTTATCGGAGTTTTTTTTACTACAATCATGTGGGTGAATACTACACCCTGTGGGTGAATAAAATTTCAAACTCTGGTATTCCGTTTGTTTATATAGAAGGTAATGCTAATTAAAAATCAGTTTTCTCTTAGTTAACTATGAAATTTAATTCTTCGCCATGGATGTACCGGACCAATCGCAGATTGCTGTCCTCGAATCCGAGGTTAAATGTTGCACAATAATGGAATACGATTAAAAGCAAGAAGTAAAATTTGTATTTTACTCACAGAGCAGGAATATGACAGACGTATGTTGCATAAATTAGTTCTAGATTTTCATTGAAATAAACTGCTCACATTCCGTGGTGATTTATTTTGTATCTATGGCTTGATTAATTTCAATTTATGCTCACAATCCAAAGGTATGAAAGTATTACACACTGTCGCGGACTCCTTTAGCACTTATCCATGATATTAGCACATTTTGCCATACAAAATTTACTTCTTCAATCCTTCATAATTTTAACACCCAAAAATGTATTATCTGACACTCCTCTCTCACGCACATATCATCATACTATTCCCTATGAATATTTTTTCCATCTATTTCACTTTTAAGAATGCCCCCTAAAAATTCATCGCGCCCCCAGCCATTTATGGCACTTTTTTCGTTTATATTCCTCTAATATCTAACTTATTTTTTTCAATACTTCTCCACAACCACCTCTAAAAAGATTTCAATATTATAGTATCAACCTTCCTCAAAGGTCAGATTTCTGAACCGCTTAACAATATGCTGCATAATGAAGTCTTTACGGACCTTTTCCTTGAGTTTTAACTTCCCATTCTTAAAATCCCTGCTCTTTGTAAAGGCTGCATTATTAACGTATTCCTCTAGTGATATCCTTGCTCCAATGTTCAATTTCATCCAAAATACTGGAAAATTATGTAAAGAGTTGCATCTACTCGATTTATGGTTTTACTATAATGATATGGTTTCTTCCTCCCATGACTCTCATATTGATACCGTAATGTACTAAATAATTGTTTAACACGTTTTTGATAAAATATCCATTGATTATGGGACACTTATTTACCGCCATTTCATGTCGGATTATAGGTAAACGAATAGTACAAAATCTCGACATCTCATAAACAGACATCACACTAAGGTTTCACATAAATACGCAAAGCAATGCCGTAGACGGATACTTCCTAATTATTGCGGGTTTTCTCATAATTGTGTAGAAAATATCTGGTTACAAATGAGTCATTTTAGGAAATGTATTATCATGTAAAACACGTTTGCATGATGACTGGTTATAAGATATCTAGGCTCTACAAAAGAATTTTACGAGATGGATGGGTAAGTGTCGATCTTCTGGAACCATATGCCAGGTAGCAAGCGTCACCTCTCTCCTCGACCTGGAAACATATTACTCTATCCACTCCACAATCGCTCCGCCTCTGGCAATGCTGGGATTTCAGGATGATGGAGGAATGAGGGAGAGAAGAAACGTCGAAAGAAACCCTTTCGCATTCCGCCCATCAACTACAGGGAGAAACCAGGGAGAAGGGAGAACCTAAAATTCAAAAGAAGGCCGCATAAAAAGTTTAATATTTTTCCGAAAAAGGTCGTAAAAATGTTGATGCACAGCAAAGAAAAAAAAACAGTGTTTTGCGACGAAATATAACGAAACATTTTCGGTGACTTACCGCTCGGGCTGCGCAACTGCACTCATGTGCTACGTTTTAATAAAATATAAAAATAGCTAACAATTAGCACCGTTTTAAAAAACAAGAAGTACCCGAAGTAAATGCCTAGTGCTTGCTTTCTAAACGAAATATGACACTTAGCTAAAGAGAAACTCGTAGCTAGCTCGTTCCTACCCTGGAAATTTCAATAGGAATGAATAGAGATGATTACACAAAATTTATCGAGGAAAATGCAACAATTTCCTGAAACTATTTTCAGACCCTGAAAAACGTCTTCCAAAATCTAATTTCTTCAGAATAAAAAGTCTCCGAAATAAAGACTTTTCTAAATTTCCGCCGATATGACTTCATCGGTGGACGAAGGTTACCGGAAAAGTGTCGCGAGAAAAAAAGTCGACAAATTTTCGAACGAAAGTCGCAAAATATTTTTTACCCCGTCCACTATCAACCGAAGTGGAGGAGAGGCCACTATATTTCAACTCCCTCCTCCTTCCCCCCGTCGTGCGGCGTACCGCACCCGAGGCGCCCAGCCGACGAACGACGCCTCAAATTTGGAACCGGAGTCCACTGCGGAAAATCCGCCCGATATCCCTCGGAGAGTGAACCGGAGACGCCAGTGCTCTGCCCACCCATTCGATCCGATGCTCGGAAGGGCGATAGATTAAGGAACTCGCCGCCGTGGGAGGGATGCCATTAGGGAAGGGAAGAGGGCCCGGGGGAACTGGGAGGGTAGATAGTGGGTGTGAAAGACGGCACGGCAGGGAGGAAGGGTGGCGGGAGGTAAAGGGCGAGGAAGGGGGGCAGGGGGGTAATAGGGAGG
>LYUA01000021.1:328416-342996 GCA_002093875.1 Calopteryx splendens
CACATCGATCCTATCCATTTGGAATCAAGAGGTGGGAGGGCACAAATCGACAAATTTTCAAATATAAAAAAATAAGATTTTAAGCGAAATATCCTCCCTTTTGTATGGGACGATGATGCACAGATACTTCTTCAATATTCAATATGAACCACACTTGAGAGATATCCGCTGGCGAACTCAAGTAGTGTTTGCGTGTGCGTGTACTTGCGAAGGGACGAGCTGAACATACAATAAGCCGGACCTGTTACTTCCCACGTCGTTTCTTTTCGAGTACGTACGAGGATGCACTTGTACGGAATCCGTGGTATCCTCGAATATTCTGTAAAAAGCTTCGCCAAGCGGCGAAGCCTCGCAATTTTCCTTTTCGAAGTGTCGCTTATCGTTCCACTTTCACACTTCCTTTATTCTCGAAGCTATGCGAAACATTGGTGCCGAAAAGGTTGCGAAAATAGTACCAGGAAGATATATTTTATCCTATGCATGTGATCACCCGATGCAACTTAGGCGTATGCATTTTCAAGTTGGCCCCACAGATAAAAAAATATATAATAATATTTCCTACTCGGTGAAGATGTAATCTTATTAATTTTAATATCAGTCAGTCATAATAAAAATACGCCATCCCCGAAAGGTACTATACTAGATTAGGATTCCGAATAATCATGTTCGATATTTTTTTTTCGCGGTTCATTTTGATGGATGCGTGGTCCGATCCTCCGAAATTAGTCAAATCAGCCAACGTGCAATATCATACTCGTGCAAACCTATAAACACCCACCCTGCATATTAACAAATAGACGGCCTGAATTTATCGTCAACGGTTGCTCACATTCAAAATTGTTAGTTGATATTTTCGTTTTTAAAACACTCGTTTATAATTTATCATTTCAACCAGAAAGTGCCAGAAAATGTTTACGTAATTCGGAAGAAAGAAGCTCATTTTCCCGGAGATGGTTACGAAGTGCATTAAATTAAGAGAAATGTCGTTAATACCATTAATCGGTATCGTGGACTTAAAGCTGCGCTTCGTGAATGACCGGAATAAATATCAAAAGTTCCCTCCTTATGATTGAGTGAAACTCAAAAACGTTTGTTAACAGTTCATCAGTTAAAAAAAAAACATTTAATAATTCCAGTTGGCGGTGGACGATATCGTATGCCATAGTAGTATATAACGGGCTCCGTACATATTGGAATATAAAGTTAGCATGGTATGCATGCAGCCACTGTCTAGTTAATAATGGTATCTATACATAACTATGGAGATATACCTATGTCCATTCAGGAGAAAAGATCGACGGCAGAGCATTCAAGGAGTAGAATGCAAGTTTACAAACTTTGCTACATGAACCATTTTAATCTTGCTCGAAGTAGATGAAGGTTACCACGACTTTCATTATCTTAAATTGCTGCCTTGAATATCATAACAATACATTATTGTAGTTTTGGAATCAATTCATTGACATGGCGTACCTGGATAGTTCGTACAAAATCACTCGGATCTGCGTTGAATTTGGCAAAGTGGTCCCTGCCTCGAAAAAGTCACCAAGCGAAATATTTTAGGCACCTATAAAAATGTTTAATAAGCTTCAGCAACTAGATCTTGGAACCCATTATGTTACAGTCGTGAACTTCAGACAGCAAGTGCAAAGGAATATATGTGGCGAGGCAGCTGAATTCTTCATGGTTGTAGTGAATGCGTACAATTTGGTTGGGCTTCACCCTCGAAAAAGCTCCAAGGTCGAGTGGGCAAGGCTTTATTTTAAACGAGCCATGACTTAATGCTTAATGAGTGTGTGTGGGTGTCGGTCAATTAGGTCCGAGAGTCTCTAGTTACGCGAATTGGCCTTATCCTGTGCACCCTCTCGAAGCAGACTTTTTTCCAGACTGCGCAAAAAAACACTATTTCACAGGCAAGAATAATATACGAGCTTTATTGTTCCCGTGGAGGTGATTAAGGTAGGCGGATAATCGGGGATTCCGCATTTTAAATCTCTCATGAGTCCAATCATTTCTCTTAAGTTCCACTTATATGAATAAATAATATAAAATATTGCTGCACAGACAGATTTAAATACCTATTCGTTTTGCCCTCGCTCAAAAGATATTCACATCAAAACCAAAGTTAAACATTCCAATATTTGTAATACGCGGATCTTGTTGTTATATTACTTTTCCTTTCACGGACATTAAAAAAATGAATTAATTCGTATATCCAAAAAGGCATAATTAAAGACCAATGTTCTACTTTCCCTTGCCCGTATGAGAGCTCACAAGGTGTGCATAGCTATGCATGCATATGCCACCGGAGATGGTGAAGTCAAGATACCACTCAATTAATGAATACAGACTACAGAATTCCACCGATTAATTGACATCCTATTTAACTTGTTCCTTAACTACGTGTGCATCTGGACCTCGAATTGAGCTAAGGGAGACGTCCAGACAATATGAAATAAACGGAGAAAAAATAATTTTAAAGGGCGATTTAAAAAAAATACAATTTCGGGTTTTACGAGTAGATAGCGTGATTTCCAAATCGTAATTTCAACTTGTGATTTTATTATCGTTTTCATAAGTATAATCAATTATGCATATGACTCTTAATCCCTGAGGGTAGGTTACTTAGCCCGGCTCCCCCAACAACAATTACTTCTTGACTGCCGGTCATTTCCTGGTTTGAACATTGCTAGCGTTTAAATAACTAAAAAGAACAGTTCGACGAATAAATTTGTCAAGTTATTCTCAAATAAATAACAATCGATGAAAAATCTGTGAATTTCACTTGACGTACGTTATTTCGTAATCCCATTTTAATAATTACTATTATTGTAAAGGAATTACCAAAGATCAAGTGAGACACAGGGCCAACGAAATGTTCGTGGAACTGGTACATGAGTATAAATCTTTCTTCGTTTAAATCTGTCTCGTCGACGTAAATTTTCATCAACATACCGAGATTTGAGCTTCTGAGGGCTTTCCACTTTTCTTTCGGATTTCATCCTCCCGTGGGGCACCCGAGAATTTCTCGCTGACGCCGAGGGACACGCGGGGAGGAGTCGAGTTTATCTCCGGAGGATTTTGCATGGGAGACTGAATGTGCCGGGGAAGTCGATAGATGCTGATGATGCGTCTCTGTTCATCGGATCGCATATCTCATCCTCCTCACCCCTATCCCAAGTCGAGCTCTGGAATTTTCCTAATGGATACGCTTACAACATACGGAGATTAACAAAAGTAAACCTTACGTCAGGGTCCCAATTATTTTGAGGCCTCTCTTAAGTATTTAAAAAAATCCATGCTCCTCCCCTAAATTCCACTTCAGAAAAACAAGCAACTATCACCATTGTGGTTATAAATGCAATAAGGGAAGTCCATAAGATTGAATATATTTGAGAAATGCAACATGAATACCCATACTGCTCACACAGAAGAGGTAGTGGAAAACGAAGGCTGAATTGAATCCGAATAGGAAACGAACTCGAAAAACAGTAATACTAATAATACAGTAACTAATAACAGTAAAACTATAAAATTCTAAAATCTGCAACTCCCCCGACATCCTTTCGTGGGCCGGATTAGGTCTTGCCGAGCACGCCCGCGGGCCGTGCGGGCGATAGAGTAACGAAATTACGCCACTGGGATGAACTATTGATTAATCTTGGCTCATATTTTTTAACAATAGTTCATAAATTAACTAGTCAAATTTTCACTTGAGAAATCAGCTTAATTTGACTTAGGAGAAATCTTAAATCAATTTTCCATTTGAAAGGGCTTAAAAAATGTTTGCCCCTACACTTATAATTTGACTCAATTTTTTTGCCGAATTAAACCGACCCATTCTAAAAACAAATTGTTTTAACAACCAAGAAACATAAAATATTCTATTAATACCAATTATCTCTTCAGGATGATGATTATTTTTACCAGGGTATGAAGATGAAGGAATTTTCCTTTTCCCTTTTGAAGAAGTTGAAGCAAGAGTGAATAAAAAAAAGGCTTATGAAGTAAAAAATGTAATTATATGTACAAAAACGTGTTCTCAAAAACACGGAATGCTAGCGGATAATGAGACGTTAGGCAGGGCGTTAGTAAAATATCTAGGCACAGTACTAGAATATATAATTGGCCACTCCCTTGGTGATGCACCCACAAAATTCATTATGGTTTCTCCAGAGCAAATATAAGGGAATCGACATTAATCAAAGAAAGTTGTGAATTTCCACCTCAGCCACGAAAAGGTGACAGCGTTTTGTTTGCGTGTGCGCAGTGTAAACACGGTTGAATTTCTGTAGAGCTTGATATTCAGTCACATGCTCGCTGAAAGGAAAAACTTGTAATCCCAGTCATTAATCAAAGTAATTGCGACAACTACTTGAGACCATGTTTCAAAAAAAATATTTCATAATTCACCCACAACTAATTTACCAGTCTTTCAAGATGGCATAGCTTGGCTAGAGAGTGATTGAGTGACATTTTCGATCCACTCACATAAGTATTTCATTTGGGTAGGGATTTAATTCAATCCACTCCAATCCCACTCGGTTAGTCTAGTGAGTAAACTACCCCTCCGAGTTACCGTTTCTAAATTCGCGTTGGGGCATCTGTTTGGTGTTGAAGTGTGATAATTATGTCCTGGGTTGAGTTTAAGATCTGGGCTGTCAGAGAAAATTTTAAAAATATCAACTACAACCCCATAGAAAAAGAAGTTCCCCAAACTATGATCGAAGCCTCCTTAAACTTAAATTTTCATGAACCTCCCCAGGTCCCTATCTAATTTCATATCAATAATTTGTTTTGTCCCCTGTGGGAAAATGAATGGATGTCGAGCCTCGTCGAAAAAAGTATCGCTCCGGGGCAATTCAAAGTCGCGCGGATTATTACAGAATTTATTTCCGAGGGATGGACAGTCTCTTATTCCGACGCTCCGATAACATTGAGGGAATGAGCAAAAATCAATTTTGCGACAAAAATAAACTAAGGCGCAAACGCTCGAGGGAGATTTTCGACGATCGCGTGTGCCCGGATACTTACGCAGAGGGCCACGGGGATCATTTGGGACAAAGGAACTCTCGACTTATCGTGTCAGCCAACAGCGACATGGAGCGGAGGATCGCACGGATCCTGGGGGGGTGGGAGATAAGGGGACGCTCATCGCACGACACCCTTTTCTTTTTACGATCCACAAAATCAATAACATTTGCAAAACATGCGAACATATACATATGTTCCCTCACAAATGAAACATTCTGAGAAGCAAATGGTTGATAAATTCCCATACAATCCTCAACAGGCGTAAAAACTTGAAAGATCAGTGTCTGGGCATGTACATTGAAACAGCTGGCGAGCACTAATAGTCGCGTGATACGGGGTTGGCTGGTTGAAAGTGTTTCGGGCCATCTCGTGGGGGCAAGGGAGGTGAGAGGTCAAAATTTGTCCCAAAATAGGCATGATTACTGGATGCTCCCTTTGACAAAGGGAACTCATTAGTCTCGTAATACAGAGCACATCAACCACACAAAAATTACGCTTAGCCCCGTCAAGATACTAACCCTTGAAGAAGGAAATCATCTTCTTAGCTCTCTCTCTCTCTCTTTACATGACTGGCCCTGTATGTATCGTGGTAAATCCGGGTCAACCAGTACCAAAAATGTTCCGGTAATTATTTAACCCCAGAATTTCCCAATAAAACACTAGTAAATGCGCTATTATCTACCGGATCAACCTATTTATTCATAGATTGGATATTATAGGTTGCCCAAAATTTTAAGGAAATTGTATGATCTGCGTGAGTGTAATATTTATTTTTTTGCCCGCCACGGTGGCGGTGGAGTAAATTCCTCGCATGCCAACCCGGAGGTCGCGGGTTCGAATCCTGCCTAGATGGGTTTTTTTATCCACCACCTAGGGTATGGATTTGCGCGCGCGTCTTGTTATATATTAAAACACATGCAATTGGAGTTACCTGTATGTGCTAAATAAATTATTATAAAAGTGCTAAATAGGCTTTTTTTATAGGAAGTTCAACCTGGTTAAAGGAGTGGGTAGCTAACCCAAACTTTTCATGTTGTTGTAGGCATGAATGGTGTGTTATCTTATCCAGTATCGAGTCTTTGAGTATACCGTCAAATTTCATATTTATAGAAAACTATGGTGGAATAACATCAACCGTTGAAGCTCCAAAACATAAACATACTGCGAGTGTTTTTCAAGACGATGATTACGTCGGGATTTGGACACATATACGCAGGAATATAAAGAATTCCCATTAGTTAAGTCCTTTTCGACTTGCTTAAGTTATAATCTCATGAAGCTGCTCCGCCAGAAATTATGCACATACACACACCATGCAAGAGACGTGGCAACGCCCACATGTAGTATACGCGAAGTCTTTCGACCCTTAGGTGCAGTGCACCAACCCCATTGGTGGGTTAACAACTTTCTCTCATCTCCGGTCAACAACTGTGGTTACTGAGATTAGCTGTCCTTGCGTCTTCAAGTAATGCAATAACAGTAATTCATTCCTTAGTGGATATAGTCGACTCCGTTCTAACAAGAGGTCTTCCATCGTTTTATTATTCCTTCATAATTTTTCCTTAGCACTGACAGCGAGTGCAGCTGCATCAAAAATCCATCTCATCAAGCTCATTTCGCGTTACGATGTCTTACGCATATTTGAGAAAAAAATAACTTAACCACAAACGTTTTTAAAAATAGCTATCGGTGACTTGAAACCAGGACTCGTTCAACAACATGGTACTTGGGTTTTCTCAAAACACTTTAACAGATGACAGGTGTGCGCCAGATATTAAAGCGGTAAAATTGTATTATTTAAATGCGTAAAACTTTACACGGGCGGATTTAAATAAAATTTAACACATAAGCAGTTCTTTTGCACGTCTCAGTAATGAGATAAACTTACAAGTTGTTGACATTAAATACTGCGGAATACCTGACACTGCTGGGATCATTTACGATTAGCAAAGCTATTCAGTCTTACTGAAATTCATGTCTCCAAACCCGACATTTGTCCGAAGATGGAAAGAGCTATCAACGTGAGCAAAAATTTTCAACAACTACTCACTAATTCAAATCAGCTAATATCTGCATTGCCAGAAAGCTAATACTTATACATACCTATTATTCCTAAGTCCTAGCACCAGCTTTTCTTGTCCTAGATACCAACCCCTGCTTAAAAGACAACCGGGGTGTTTCGACCACATAATTAATTTTATCAATGGTTTATTTTCCACCACGATTTTCACTCTCCCGTAGCAAGCGCTCTTTAAATTTTTGACGGATAAACATGGCCCATTTCCTCAAAGCTAAAAGTCAGTTTACACGTTTTTTAAAATCAGTCTTCAACTTGAAATTCGTCTCATTCACATCCAGGTTGCTCAAGAGAAGTTTGTAGCAGATTTATTTTTGTTAAAAAGCTATATTTGAGTTAAGTGCAAGAACTTGTCAATTGTTTCGTGAATTAGAGAAACGCCCTCCACATCTCCGATCTAAAGAATACATTTACGCGGACGAGAACTGCATTTCCGTCAACACGTACTCTCGGCTGTTCTGATCTTTTTTTTCTATTGCTATTCCTCCAAGAATCCCTTTCAATTCCTCATTTAGTCTTGTCTAAAAAAAAAGCATCCTGGCCCTCCCTCTTCCTTCGTTGAAATGGGAGTATGACTACGATGAAAAGGTTTGCGGAGGCGAGGAGTGATCCGTTCGGCGAATGAGTCGTTTCTCGCTTTGTTCCAGGTAGACGGATCTGGAGGAACGCTTCTCCAAGGGGGCACGAGGGATTACATCGGATTTGCCACCCTACCGGAGCAAGTACACCGAAAGTCTGTCAAGAAAGGATTCGATTTCACCCTAATGGTGGTCGGCGAGTCCGGCCTGGGAAAATCCACCCTCATCAACAGCCTGTTCCTCAGCGATCTCTACAAAGACCGCAAGATACCAGATGCCAGCGGTACGTGAAGGTGGACTGAAATACAACCGCATCCGTAGTCCCCCATTGCATGTATATAGCCTCCACATTTAAAACCCATGGGAAATTTTACTGCATGCTAATTATAAGCCATGGGGTTAGCCTCCCAAACATTACACAGATCCTAAAGTGGTGTTCTTTTTCATGACACGGTACGTCGTTAACAAAGTTGGCGAACAACCGTTATCAACCAAAAATAATAACACATCACTACATATCATCATCATATATTATTATTCTAACAATTTATTATAATAAAATCTAAATATGCTAAATTTAAAAACTAATGATAGGTATTCATCGGGTGTATATATGCAACCCACGAATATCAATTTTCATTGTTCGAATGTTATTTTTTTGTTAGTAAAATTCGCGGTTATCATCGAACTATTCACTCATATTGTTATTGGCACAATATTCTTTGAGCATGCCCATTGTTAATGAAATTGTCCTACCTTCAGCGAGAAACATCAATTACTAGCTTAATAAAAATAAAAGTATCATCTTATTTGTTTGCATTTCCATGAGCAAGCATGCAGTTTAATTAGTCTTCAAATTTAGGTAGCTTACAGCTAGCAATTCTTTTCACAAGTAATGCAGAGGAAGATGTTCATGAGCACACATTTTTAAAGAAAAAAAAGAGTACCTACCTACAAAATAAAATTCTAAGTGTTTGCTATATACTAAAGCGAAAACACTAGTGCATTACTCCTCCATCAGAAACTCAGCACAAGGTTAATGCATTAATTATCCTGAATAGTACAGGATAGACCATAGGAAAGGAAAAATTTCTGAAGAGTTTCTCATTTTGAAGGGGGCTATTGGTTCCCTTTAAAGATAAAAAACAATGGAGGATGATAGGGAATCAGCCTCTTTTGAAATTAGCCCACGTCTAAAGGAAGGAGTTTCTACATTCTACATACAACCATTTAGTGGACAAACTGTGAGATGCTAGTGAGGCATGAATCTACTATTCCTTCCTAAAGTCTCAGGAGTCAGTATTTGGCTTGAATGGCATAGTTCACTGACATCATGTTTAGCAAAACTGGGGCATAGAAACACCTAATGAATCGTGGATTCAACCAGGAAACATATGGAGTCATCTATTGTGATAAAAGATAAACAAAACTTTTTCTGCAATTTAAAAATTTTTTAAATTGTGGAAAAATTAATTTTAGTTTAGCTTTTATGGTGAATTGTGTAATGGCCAATACCACCAACCATCTGTTGTGAGTTAACAATGAGCTCTTCACTTACCCCTATCGCACACACCTTCTCACAAACTTCACTAACAATATCCACTAGGGATCACTACATAAGCCATTGATTGACATTTCAAAAATTGGAAGAACTACTTTCCTTTATATAAATCAATTTTCACCTTTTTCAGTTAAAAAATTCAACTGGTCCCTTACAACAATAAAAGTCATTTAAGACCATGACAGTATAGTCTTCCCCTGGCTTCCCTCAAATAATTGACAATTCCACTAAGCAAAGACAATCAATAAGACGAGCATACCGTTAATTCCTTATTAAGTCTTTCAATTTTAAATGAAAACAAGGAGTTGAAACCCATGTGGAAATTGAGACTGAAATTTGGTGGAAATTAAAAGTGGAGTCAAAGTGATGTCGATCATGAGATTCATCTAATTCTCACGTGGAAATTTCCATGAGGCTTAACTTTTTTCACCAGAACCTAGGCATTTCCACATGGGATTCGCATGATTTCAACATAAAATCCACCTATTTCCACATGAGTACTCCATAGCAATAGCTATCTTAGTGGAAAAATCCTTTGCCTTTTGAGAAGGACTAAATTCACAAAAAAATTACCTGCCTGCTAATAAAAAGTAGATCCTCACTTGAAATAAATAATTCTCTGGAAATTTCCACTTCTTTCCACTGTAGATAATGGGTGGAAATCAAAAACATTTCCACCTTCACAGCCTCTGGGGATTTCATGTGAAATTCATGAGGATTCAAAACTTGTTCTCACTGGGTATTGTTAATTAAAATAAACACAATCATGCAGCCTACCATGTGCATGTATTTTGGTGACTAGGTACCTCATCTTCTTCTGGGAAAATTAGTCACTGTAGGCATTCCATGGCCCCTCTACAGTTCCACTCTGAAATGTATTGCCCACAATGGAGCTAATGGAACAAAATTAAAAAATATTAGACAATTTAAAGATGATATAAATGCATAGTACACTAAATTCACGCTCCAACCAGTGACATATTTAAGCAAAGGCAATTTAGTCATGTGCTCTCGACCTCCACATTTAGAGGCTGAGACTTTTTAAAATATTGATTACACATTAACTATTTAATGTGAGTAAATTTCAAATACATAGGTGCATATAGGGCATTCATATTTTCTATATTTCATTTCTTTAACATTAAAAACTGAGAAATTAATTGATCAAATAGTAGGAGCATGCACATTAAGTTGGTCGGTAGTCAAGTACCTATATGAACATTTCCTTAAAAGGCCATTTATATTGGAAAAAATAAATCAATTAATATTAGAAACATAGTTTGTACTTTACTGCAGAAGATAAGTGTAACAAACTGTAAAAACTGGAGAGACTAGAAATGGAGTCCCTCCATACAAATATGAAGCAAATGAAACAATTCTACCATACAAGACACACAACATTCTAGTTTACTTGTGATATCAAGGGATTAATTAATATCCCACATATTTTGGCAGAGCAGATCACCCGGACAAGGAAAATAAGAGAAACAAAATCCAGCACTGAAATTTTTAAATAGGTTTTCTTCCTTCCCTAGTAAATTCATGAACACAACAAAACCAAGGTTAATCCCTACAAGTATAATCAGAGAACATAATTGAAAATTGACATTCCCTTAACACATCACCTTCCCATGTAATTAGGAACCTAATCAAGACTATTGTCCTAAAATACACTCACAAACAAAATAGTGGCTTGCAGGGTTTATTGTAGATATGGATGAAGAAGTTATTTATCTGTCAAAAATGCCAAATACTATATGCACCAAAATCCCACATGACCTCTCTTAACCTCTCAACAGATTTAAACGAATTCACCAATTACAACTATGATTAGAGGATTTCATTGTATCACATTGAAAATTAGCATTATGGCAGTTATGCATACCATGGTGACACTCAATATTGTTGCAAGGACTACTAAACTCATTGAAGAGGGTTGAAAACATATAATATCCTAAATGAGAAGTTCAGGGGACGAAATTGAAGAAATTGAATCTTGTAGTTGTCTGGGTACCTCTCCCCCCTCCCTATATTTCCATGTTAGGAACACTAAATATTATTTAACTTTTATTCATGTAAAAAATACCTTACATGGATTAAATTAATTCAATAAGAAAATAACCACACTAGCATTGCCCAGTCATTTTTGCCTTCAGCTCTCAAACGACAATGAAACGTTTCCAGTACCTTTCTTTCCAGAAAAATGTGTACGTATTTGAACCATCTTCAAAATATCACTCAAAACATTTTCCTCAAATGAATCTTATATTATGCTAAATTTAAGTTATACATTTAACTCTAGTATGACCACCTAACAGCAACAACCTTAGCAACAAATTTTTTACTACCAATGTCCTCATGTTATGATCTATTTCTTAAAGAGCGCGTGGAAAGGACAACGAAGGTCGAGCGGAAGACAATGGAGATTGAGGAGAGAGGAGTGAAATTAAGACTGACCATTGTTGATACTCCAGGTGAGTTTCCTACCACCATTTATTGCAAATTCTTAAACCCATTTGTTCCTGTTTTCTCATTTTTCTCAATAGGCTTATGTACACACTTTTCCTTGGTTGTAGTTACTGCCATGTACAGGTACTCATGGTTTGAAAAAGTTGAACTATACAGGAGTATATGCGGTAATTACCATACATATTCATGTATAGTTTGACCCCCATTTTTCTTCCCAAAAATTTAGTTTCAAAAGCTGAATTAAATCTAAGTACATACAGTAATCCATTCTATAGAAGAGTGATGTCCAAACTTTGCTTTGTGAATACATGAGTTAACACTGAATTACATCAGCAAAGGCATCAATACATTATAAAGGAAACTGGAAATTCAAAATCCCTTAAATCCATATTTTAACATCATCATTATTTTTCCATTTCCTATAACACTTTGAAGAATTGATTGGGGCCAAATGAGTGCTTAACTTAAAGCATTTTTCATTAGTGAATTTGATCTATAATATGACAGCTGCTAACTACTTGTTATGTATATGTAAAAATATGCTATTTTTAAAGACTTCTATCTTCTAAATTTTCAAATTCATACTGTTACTAACTTAATTCTTAAACGTTGTCTTAAAGGAGGGGAGGCACACTATACTTTAGAGAGGAACATGAAAAGTTTACATGGGTAATAAAAAAATTGGAAACCCTTGTTAAAGAGGCATGCTTTTTAACTTTCAATACATTTCTGAGTTTCAATTACGTTCATTTCTAAACATCCAATCCATATTATTTGAACAGATGTGGACATCAATGTTGTAGTTTTGTACATATATTAAAAAGAGAAACCGAAATTATCTCTATTTACATATTAAGCCAGTGGTATTATATGGCACGAGATAAGAGAGAAAATAAAAATTAAAAATATAACAATGCAATTGATCAAAGTGATTAGGTTTCACAAAAACCATTGACCAGTAATCTAACACAAAAGACCTGGTTTCATGCCAAATGAAATCCAATTGATTGTTAATGTGGGAAGTTCTTTTACTTGGAGGTTACTGGCAGGTCTAATTTTGTAAGCAATTCAGACAGTTCATAAGTGAACATAAACATGTTATCCATAGTAGCTCCACCTTGAATTAGTTAACTTGCACTTTAATGGTTGCTTTATACTTAACTAGTGATTATATACCTGATAATTGGCTTTAACCAGAGGTTAAAGTTAACCTTCAGGTTAGCATTACATTATAAAACCAAGCCTAAAAGTTGAAAATAAAATCAATTTGTTCAAGGGTTTCCTTTGTTAAGTATTTTTAGATTTTTAATCTTTGTAAGAGTAAATTCATAAATGCAATTAATAAATAAATAAACCCATGGTAGATACTCCATGAATTCATGACAATAATTATAATAATTTATTTCCAAAATAGACAATATGTTCAGTTCAGTACACATGATTACAAACTTAGAGGGCATGTCAAGATATAAAGTAACAATGTGTATACCACAGTTATACAAGTGTATTATTTATTGCATTGTATTGTAATAAAAATTATACAAAGTATACATTGGAATTACACAGCATCACAGCCCGAAGTGATTATGTTATAAACAGTATAAAAACATGCATTGGTTAGGTACCTAAAAACTTTTTTTAAGATAGGAAGGGAATTCAATTTTTTTTACTAACTGGTGATTTCTTGTACAACTTTATACTCTTACAGCAAGATCCAATGAACATCATTGCCATATTGGCTGATACTGTATGGAGATCATTTCTTCTCCTAGTTTAGTAAGAGTATACACTATTAGTTGTAGAAAATAAAGACATTTTTTTACAAAAGTTAGAGACAAATGCATACACACTGGGACAGTTAAGATGGATAAACTTTTAAATATCCTACACAAATCACATATTAGAATATCATAGCAACCCTATCCATTCAGAAGGGCACAGCAAAAATATTCCTTGTATTTCATTCATGTAATGTACTGCAATGACCACTCGGGAAAAACAACGAAATAATCATTCTATAAATACATCTTTAACCTCCTATCGATTTCTAGTAAGTGAATGTTAAAGGATTTTTTTTTGATTATGCAGGTTTTGGTGATGCCATTAACTGTGAAGAAAGTTGGCATGCATGTTGTAATTATGTGGATGAGCAGTTTAGACAGTATTTTCAAGATGAGAGCGGAGTTAACCGAAAAAATATCCAAGATAATCGAGTGCATTGTTGCTTGTATTTTATTCCACCATATGGCCACAGGTGAGTGAACAAGGTAGCTTTTTTTGCATTATGTATTTAGCCACAAATGGATTGGCCTCAAACCTCCCAATCTACTGGATCTTTACACCAGTGATGTTGTGAGGGCAAGGAGAAATCAGTTTATTACATTAATGTCTCTAGGTCTCTGCAATGTACAATTAATTAAAATAAAATTCTTTCACACCATTCAAATGTAAGATTAGTACAAACTTCACAGCCTCTGAATAAAATCTAACTTCATCCAAAAATATCCAATAAGTTTATTGGTTTGACAATATCATCTGAGACAATGATAGATAATTTAATCATTTTAAATTCTATTATCATGCACAGTATAAGGCAAATTGACCTGGAATTAATGCGTCGGTTGCATCGCAAAGTCAACATTGTACCAGTTATTGGGAAAGCAGACACACTAACTGCAATTGAAGTAAAAAGACTTAAAGCCAAAATAATGGCAGACCTTGAGGAGAACAAAATTCAGGTAATGAACTTTATTTTACTCAATGAACTATCAAAGTTAAAAAATTATGGCAATGTAAGGCTATTTCATATATAGCCTCACATAAATGATGCCATATTCTTTTGAATTTACACCCCTTCATAC
>LYUA01000021.1:394434-406413 GCA_002093875.1 Calopteryx splendens
TTTCCATCCTTCTCCATACCCACATCTCAAAAGCCTCCAACCTAGGCTTTTCATCTTGCCTCAACAACTAAGTTTCTGAGGCATATAAAACTACACTCCATTTCAACTTCTTCACCAGCCATTTCTTTACATCCTTGCCTTTGGTCATTGTCATCAATTTTCTCCTTCCTAAATAATGAGATTCTTCTTCTTATATCCTTACCACATTGACCACTTCATCCAAACTGCCTAAATTGATAATTTGACCTACCTGATCAAGTTTATGCTCTCCCACTTTAATGTGTAACTTGGGCTAAAAATATTTAGTCTTTCCTCTAGTGACTACAACCCTAGCAATAGCTTGGTGCTTTTGTTCAGTCCATTGTAATTTTCAATGAAACAAATGTTGGTATTCCTTTGGTATTTTGTTTAATTCACAAATAAAATCTTGCAAGACTTGGCCCCAAATGTTTGAAGGGTATGGAAAATGAGGCCTAACAAATGTAAAGTAACACCTCTTATGAACTTTCTTATCCAAACATTTCCCAAACATCTGCTGGTAACTATATTGCATCTCTGGGAGTATTTCCATTTTCCCTGACCTAAGTTCAATAATCATTGACATAAATAACACACTTTTCTCTGTCCTTAGTTTAATCTACCCCTCCAATTCTATAGGTGTTGAGGTGATGTTATTTCTTATCTCACAAGTGCATGATCACACATTCTTTAAGATATAGCTCCAGACTTCAGTCATGAAAACATTTATGATACACACTGTTCCTATTATACATTATTAAGGCACCTTGATTCACAAAACTTGTTGTCGGCATATACCAGAATTCCAGGTATCAATTATTAAAGAGGCAACACTAACACTAATTTATTTCAATCTTATGGTCAAAACAGCAAAAATAATTTAAAATTAAAGCTTAGTGCATTGACTCTTAAGGAAGACTTTCAGTGCAAATTCAATGCAAATATATTGAGTGCAATGTGCACAAATGTGCTATGTGCAACAACTTCTGTATCTTGGTGCTCTTAATTGTAAACATCAAATTCCCTTGAATAGTTCAAAATGGTGGATTGGTTAGAGTAGATGTTAAAGCATTTTTATGACATTTCAGTTAAAATACTTTAGGAGTTGTTTGTTTCCAAAATAACTCTAAAAATAAACAATCCACTCATTCTTAAAACATCTCAAATACATTTAAAAGTATAGTTCCAAACTGATATCAAGTAATAAAATATCCAACCAACTTGACACTATATTCACCACACCAAACCCAATGACAAAATTGAACTTACTATATCGAATATTATGCATTAGATGAAAACTCTAATTAGTTCATGCATCTGAATAATTTTATCCTGTCAAGAAACCAATCCAAATTTCCATATAGAAGAAATGAATATCCCAGAGGGGGCAGAGTAATTTCCACATTCACCTAATCGATATAAACTCTTCTGCCACATGATACAAAGATATATTAATGCAATTCATGAGAAGTCTAATAACCAAAATTGAAACATTTGTGTAGTTGCCTTAAAATATGTAACTTAGTGGAAACGATGTACATACAATTATCACAGTAATCAACTTGAGTTTGGTTAAATAGATTTAAATTCAGAAATCGAGTCATCAACCAAATCCTTTACTCATTATACTACTTGTCTGCCTTTCACCAATTAGCAGCATATTAGCAATTCAATAAAAAACAAATGGCATTTGAAATTTTCAGCCAAAAAACTCGTTTATTCATACGAACTCCACAACAATACACATTTCAGGGCAACTCAACATTAATGCCTGGATGAGGACTCTCAACCATCCAGTTGGTCACCAAACTCAGAACTAACAGGGTGAGAGCAAACGACACATTAGATAACAGGTACTAAATCTTTAATGCGGCATCCTCAAATTAGGTAACATACTGACTTTGATACATACAAGTACAATAACAACAATGTGTGAAAACCAAATTGATACATTTCAACCAATAGTAGGTTTACGATGGGAAATATTTATAAGAGGAAAACCCATTTTCATTAACAAAAATATGACAAAGAAAACTAGATGAAATATGCTGTATTCAAATTAAAAATTGAAAACATTTATTCAAAGTTAACCTGACGAAAGGTCCATAATTAAGAAGTAACAGGACGATGCATGATAAATATTCATATATTTTATAATAACATAAAGCAAGTCCAATAAATTACTTTTCAGGAGGGTGACTATATATGACATATATGAAGTACATTCAATTATGCATTGTACGAGTAATCAAACTAAATTCATAAAACCATGATATCCACTAACGGTAGAACAATTGTCAATATAAATTACGACCAACCACTCTTAAAAATGTTAAAATTCTTCAGCAATACAGCCAATTTCATTCCTGCCCATCTGCGCACTTTTCGAATCGCATGACAATATGTCTATCATAACGAATATCCATTTTAAGATTACCTTATATTCTTGAAAACCAAGGTAAAACACCGTTATTTACTTACCACAATTGAATTCGGTCCCAATCCAACTACTTGTAACCACTGCTTTAAAGAGGGTACGTTCATTTCTTGGCGGAGTTTTTCTTCTTTGAGCCTGGTCTTCGCTACAAGCTGTCTCGAGAATAGCTTGATAAGTTTCCCCTATGAAACAATATTTTATATATTATCTTCAGCTACTAATCATAAACACCAATTAATAGTAAGAATACCATGATTGAACTGGTTTAACTGTCATGTCTCAGAAACAGGTTGTCATCCCGTTTTAGAGGAAACCAACGATTAGAATTGATATACATGAAAACAAACTGCATCACTATATATCATTTATCAACATACAGGTAAATTACACTAAACATATCACACATCAATTTGGGTAGAAAGTGTTTGTTTTTTTAACGCAGTGCTTCAACATATATGCAATGAACGTTAATGTATGATGCGTTTAACGACATTTACCTCCAAGGTTCTTATTTCCTGTTGAGTAAGTTCGGCACTGGTAGCACATTGTGTTCTTAAACCTTCCAAACGATCAGCAGATATATCTATCATTGACTGAACTACATACAACCCTCTCCAACTTTCATGATCTGCTTCGTCGTCGGCCATAGCTTTAATCTTATTCCACTTAGCTATTACGAAATGTCATATAAATAATTTTTTTCCAACATCTTCAAATCATAACTACTTTAAACTCCTCACACGACATTCATCACAATTCAAATACTACCGACAAGATTCGACCATCTTGATTTTGCAATTCTATTAAATACTCGGATAACAGAAGACGACAAGACAGACAACGTTATTAAAACATTCTGCGAGAGTAGTTGTTTATATTCACAATAGGTGGGGTGGTGGGGCTAAACATTTAATTCTACCTTATTTAACAACTTTGCCGCAAAACGAGTAAGGCGCTGCTACGCCTTGGGCCTTGGGCTGAGAGGGCTGAGAGTATATGGAAATATCATGGAAGAAGGAAAGACCTCCTCCTCCTTCTTCCATGGAAAATATTTCTTGGAAAAGTAATAACAATATAATGTAATTTATTACACACTTGGAGAAAAAAATGCATTAGCCTTTTTCAATAAACAGTAAAAACAATATCATAACTTAATGTCAAGATTTTTACACTAAATTAATTTATTTCACAGAACTTTCAAGAGATTTATCTCAAGACGAAAGCAATTATATTCCATCCCGTTATCTCGATGGAATACGATAGCTTTGAACTTTCGACATTGACTGCAATCACTGCAATTCACCATTGATGATACCAAGAGAGGAGTTACGGAAAGTTGCGAACTTTGAGGCGCGGAAGTCCAGTTGGTTGAGCGCTGTGCTACTAACCGGAAGGCCCGGGTTCGATTCCGGATGATTCCTCAGCTTCACCCGTGTTGTGTACCAATTTCCGGGTACCAGGTCATCCTGGGAAATCACAGGCGGTACAGAGAAAGGAACTNNNNGGGTACCAGGTCATCCTGGGAAATCACAGGCGGTACAGAGAAAGGAACTGGCTCCCCTACCCTGATGTGTGAAATTAACCGCCGTTTAATTCGCCATTGTTCATATTATTGGGTGAGTTCTACGTTCACCTACCAAACCAACCGTCACGTTGATTACTGTGATTTTTTTACTACGGACTTCATGCTCCGGCGATCTTCTGCCGTGAACTGCAGAGCGTAGCGTCGAGGGATAGGAGCCTCGGACCCCCAATGATTCTTGAGGATGTCATGGGAAAAGGTAATAAATAGAACTGGCAGGGGTAAGAATCCATGAGACAAGGCAGGAAACTGATGTCCCAGAGACCCTTTCAATGCATCTCATGAAGGAAATGTCCTGAGGTAGGGACGATCTGAATGAGCCATGGTGGAAACTGGAGCTGCTGTGACATCCCAGTATCAACTTCAACATGAACAAGTTCCCCCTCATTTGCCACTAATAGTAGATATTTACATTGACAATTTTGAACTTTTCTCAGCAATGTTACCCTTGTATGCAATGTAAATGTATCCTAATTCTTCCTTTATCTGGATGATGTGTACATGGAAAGGTCTTACAATTGGAGATGACTTGAAAACTTTTAAAGTGCTGAAAACACAATTGTGCACAGTAATGAAGGAATAGGATGAGGATGATAGGATCCCTAAACTTCCTCGACCTAAATATCAGACAGAATTGAAACAGAAATTGGAAATGCACATTTTTAGATGAAACAACCACCAATTAAATAATATATGCTTCCTCTGGGCATTACATAAGCTTGGAGCTTTTCATTTACTGGCTAATTCAAATTTCAATCCCTATGTTCATTCAGAGCCAAAGGAGTGAAACATCATTAAACAAATGGCAGTTAGCTAAAGCTAGATTGAAGATTTGATAAAGGAACTGTACCTGAAAAAAACTTGAAAAATTATTTTCAAGATACATTAATGTCACCAATCAAGAAGACAAATAGGAAGTGGAAAAATCCAGCACACCTGGCAAACATTTCCCTAGAATCTGTGAGAATTTAGGATAGCCTGTTATAACTGAGCTAACCTAAAAAATATGACCTGGTTCGTAAACCTGTGTTAAACTTCATTTCTTGAGACCATGTTTATTACCAACAATATTTTATCACTTACCTTCCATACATATTATCCTATACCTTAATTGTGTGCAGTTTTATGGCTAGCCCATGTTGACTCTACTCCCCTTGGGTATAAATTATTCTGCAAAAATGTCTCCAACCATTCTTCTATCTTGTATAGTCATTCTGATGTATGTGTATGTACAGTGAAATCTATCACGACCACTGATGGTTCCTGGAAAAAGTAGTTGCCTAAGAGGGGTTGAGACAGCATGGCAGTTAGATTGGGCAAACTGTTGGCTCGAAGAACCCAATTTTATAAAATACTCTTACATAATTCAAATCACAGTAATCGACCCGAAGGTCGGTTTGGTAGGTGAGGCTAGAGCTCGCCCAGTACTAAGCCTCATACAGCATGTGAAATTCACACATAAGGGTAAGGTGGCCAGTTCCTTTCCTGGTACCACCTGTGATTTCCCAGGATGACCTGGTACCAAAAAATGGTAAACAGTTTGGGTGAAGCTGAGGGTGCCAAGAGGCATCGTGGGAATCGAACCCCGGCCCTCTGGTCAGCAGTCCAGCACTCTAACCACTGGGCTACCACGCCCCTTTTACATAAGTATGTATGCTATTCCTATGCAGAAATGAAGAAAGGGTTTCTTTAGGAGTCTGTTCATCAGAGACCTACCTTAACCGGTAATTACCAATAATAGTATGCTATTTCACAAGTAAGAGAACCTATCAATGAAATAATTAATTTAAACAACATATGTTTATTTTAACATTTGTCCATATGTAACATCAAAAATTATTTGTTTGCATGAGCCCTGACGAATGCATAAATAAATATGTCAAGTGCATGAATTCAAGAAAGTATAAAATCAAATTATGAAATGGAATTAGTTTATGTATTTGTCAGTGTCTACGAACAAGTACGTTTCTTTTCTTCTCCTCACAGTCATTTCTTTTATTTTAGCAATTCGTCCTTTATTTAAAAATATTTAAAATTTGTATTTTTCCAATCTTGTAATATGCGGCATGTATTTGTGACAAACTGTGTTCACTGTCTTTAATCATGCTAACTTGAATGCTCTCTTGCTTCTGCCCTTACCATGCATATATATTGTGTGTACAATAGTTCTAATTTGGGAAGACAGTAACTCACTCCCTAACAATTGTGTTATCCATAATTACTCAACACAGAGGAAAAATGACTTGCATCTCTTTCCAATTAATCTGAAAAAGACCTCCAACTGACCAAAAGAAATGGGTATGAAACCTTTTAACAAACTCTTTAAGTCTGTAAATGATGCTAACAGTAAATTAATCCTTAAAATGTAAAGTGAAAAAAATCCTAATGGGAAAATTTTATTACTCTATTAATGAGTATCTTAATGATAATATACTGCAGTGACCGTTGTATATTTTATGTATTGTATGTATATGTGCCTACATACATTTGTATTTACTTGACTTATCCTATTCTTCATGTATATGTTGATTCAGGATGAATAAATATTACTGTTTTTTATAAGTGACAAGAACAATTGCTGCAGAAACATCTGGTACATAAGTGCTACAAAGTTATAAAACATACTGGCCAAAATACCATAAAAAGTTATTGACAATGTTTAGCTTTTTTCCACACTTGCTTATCTCTCTGCTCTCCTCAAAATTACCAGGGTAGATTAGTCTAGCAAACAATCATTCTTGAAAGAGAGAAAAAAAGAGATATTGTGGGCCATGAGCACCTAATATTCTCCCCCATATTGCTCCTCTCTTATTTTACGACAGATGTACGCTTACCATGAATTTTATCTGGTTGCGCCCAGGTAACATTTCAATTTTTTGTCAGAAGTTTCTTTCTTTTCCTGCTCTGTCCTAGCCAGAGCCTTCTCATGATCTCATATTTGAAAGACGTCACTCAGGAGTTTACCTCATAATCCAATCATAAGTTCTCTGGGGATAATTCTGATCATATATCTAAATAAAGAATACTCTTGGATGATAGCAGCAACCAATCAGAACGGATTCATTTATCAGATGATATTCAGTCAGTGACACACCATGTTCGTCCAAATGTGAATGAGTTTGATTTTCAGAAGTCAGAACAATCTTCCCTGTCGGGTCCGATCAGTTTACAAAGTAGTCATGGCATCAAGCCATCATTGGGGTGCACATTTGGACTGGTCGCCTATGGCAGGTAATTTTATCTGATGGGGTGCAATTTGGCCTGATTGAGGTCATATTGACAGGTGGTTTTTGCGTTGTGTCCTATGGAGTATTAATCAATGCCTGTAAAGAGTGGTCATTTTGCCAAGTAGTTTCCAAGACAGGTTCTACTGTATTTCCTTTCTCGATTTCCTAATTTTTTTTTTAACATTCCAGGTCTCAAAGTCATCCATATTCCAATGTTGCAACAGGAAGAGACCATACCCCAATTCTAATATTGGAATCCCTAATCTGTCTTTTCCACTACTGTTGACTTGGCTGTGCATGGTTTTCTGTAATGACTATCATGGAGGTCCCAGGGAATGGAACCAACACTGTTAGCCAGAACACTTTTCAGTGGGCTGAGTCCAATATGTAGTTACAAGTTAATTATTACATGGAGCTTACCATAATTTCTTCCTATAGTAATTCTAGAAGTCATTCATTCAGCAAGAGAATGAACAAACAAAAATGAATAAATACACATTTAGTGGAAAGCTTTGGATTGGGCAACACAAAAATTCAGGACCACTTTAGTTTACTAATACCTGGACTTGCACAATTGACCTTCCACCTATTGGGTGGATGTATTAGTCAATTAAATACTTGGCTTGAGCCTCCACTTACCACCTCTACTGTTTCACATTCCAGTCCAGGAAAATATAGTTGACAAATGAGAGAATTTCACAGAGTAAAAATAATTCAGCTAGAACAGGATCCCAGTTTAGGCGAATGATTATTTTGCTGTGGAATTCTTGCATTTGTAAGCACACCAACAGTGAATGCATTAAATTAACTACTGTGGCATTTGCCCACAGTCTTTTAAGCACTAGTTGGTTCAGATTCAGTTTATTTCCGTCAAGTTTACCCAATTCTTTTTTGTTACATAATTAAGATTTATACGATACTCAGTGTAAGCCCGCAAGATTAATGACAGGTAATATTTTAAAAATCAACAGGGGAAACTTACATTCAAACTACAATACTTAATCCAAATCACTCTCCATCAAAGTAAGTTATTTATATAATATGAAGAATATTTCACCTCATTAAACATCCCATTTAGCAGTGATCTCTAAATTACTAACCAGTAAGGTTAGTTGGGCAGGTAATGAGACTACCCGCTAACCCAAAGGTTTCGGGTTTGAGTCCCACCTTGGGCATGAGCGTTTTGCCTACTCTGGTGGTTCAGCCCCTGGGAAACCTAATGTGACACACCAAGAGTGGTTTATCAGGACCTCTAGGATATGGACCACCCGAAGCATCCAGGGAGCAAGATCAAGTTTCTCAAATAATCTTTTTATACATTTCTTATAAATGAAACCTGATGCAACTTGTAAAATTAGCATCCATTTCTTTGTCTCCAGCAAAATATTACTCCCTTCAAAACTACACTCCAAAAAGCAGTTACTAATAAACACTGGGTAAGAAGCAATTGAAACACAGAAGACATACAAAACATTAATTTATTAGAACAGCTTAAAAAAGTACTTTTAATAAGTTCTCATAAATGACATCATCATGATACAGCTTTGATTTAACCAACCAGTCATCAGTCTTATAAGGCAACAGTGCTAACAACGCTTGCCAGGTGAACATATGATGCATGATGGAATGATCAAAACTAGAATATTGCTCTATTAAATACTTGTGTATGCAATGTATATAAATTAATGATTAATATTCTTAACAATTATATATTTATATAAGTATCCAAGTAGGGCATAAAAGATCAGTACGTGATATACATGAAATTAAGTCTATGATGAAGTAAGCATGAGTTAAGTACAATGATACTTCAAATCTCCAAAATTTCAAATCACAGATTATGAGAAAAGCCACATTAAAAATTAATGTTACATGAAATCTTGATTACATATTCTACGAAATCAAGAGCTGAATGGAATGGGAGAGATCTTCTCAGCAGACATCTTCTGCTTACGCCCAACATTGATATTTCAGGAAGGATTTAAGTCGAGTTGGTATTTCACAACTGTCTACTTCATTTGGGTTAAATTTCCGCCGAACTGCAACCCTTGAAAGGTGTAGCAAGCTGGGAACTTCTTGTGATAAACCATAGAATATCACATTCCCTTTTGCAGAACTGAGGAAAGATTTAAAATTAAGGTATAGTAAGTATGCTGGAAGAAATAAAAATGTTGTAAAAAAACCGATGCCAATAATCGGAATACTCCTAATGAAACATTAGTAGAAATAATGAGCCATTAAAAAGCTTCATTTATTTTTAATGCACTTAGTTAACTTAGATTTCAGAGATTAACTTGTACCCATAAATTATTATTTTACAAAATATATATTGCATGGGACTGTAATACATGTTCAATACCACTGTAATATGCACACCATTATTTTTTCCCATGCACCTTATCTATCTTATCCACCAACTATTTAATGACTGAAACTGAATAAAACAGTTAATCAAAATTTGGAGACATTAACTTTATTCACATTCAAAAATGAAACATATTTTATATCATATTTTGCATCTTGCAAGAATTATTTTGTTTTACAGAAATTTATTCACATCATAAATGACCATGGATTCAGGGCAGCTATGTATGTTAGTACATGGAATTAAATGAGTTGCCAATTCTTCACAGAGAATATTTCAACAATGCATCTCTAAAAGTGTACGAGCTAAAGAAGGGATGTGGACCTATAACTTGATTCACATCCAATAGCTGAAAGTTAATAGTCAATAAGAGAATGCCTCTTTTATTAAATCATTTTACCTTTCTTCATGTAGATTTCCAAGTAGTTGCTCTATTTATTTTAATTTACAACTCATGCACAATGCTTTTGTAAAATTTGTTTTTTGAAACCAATAATAGAGTCTTCGTGTGGAATTCATGATTTCGGATTACTTCTCAATTAATTTGCTTTTAATATATCCTTCACATCGTACAACCCTCAATACTGTCAATACAATTGCATAAAAAGGGACAACTTATATACCAAAATCTGTGAAATCTCCTGGGAAAAATATCAACTAGCTTCAACAATCCTGGACTTCCAGATAGTTTTGATTAAGCAGTCCCTAAATTCACCAATTTTTTTACCGATTTCAATCATCTCCCAAAATAAATAAAAAACATAGATTGAAGAGGAATGTCATGAGGAGAGGATACATAGCGCTGAAGTTTGGAAATTTTAATTTTGTAAAAATAAATATTTTGATGTGTGCATAGAAAGATGAGGGACACATTCTAATTTTAAAAGATTTGGCCGATTGAAGTCTAAACACAGGAAATTCCGAATTTTGTAACATTTACAATGAGGCAATTGGAAATGAGGAATTTTGAATGATATGTTAAAAGGAGAAACAAAATTTAACACATATGTACATATATTAGGATTAAATATTGAGATTACATAATTAAATTTTATAAAATATTGTACACGTAATATGTAAATATTTACCATTATATATTTGTAATCGTGCAAGTATAATTTTAGACAAATATCTTGTTGTGATAACTGGTTCTTGGCCATATAGTAATAGACCCACCCTATTTCGCTAATGGCTGACCCTACGTTAAGCAGAAAACTGTCTCATACAGAAAAATATTGGAGTCCCCTCAGGTTCCAGTTAAGACAAAATTCACTTTGTTTTATCTATACTCTTGAGATTTTCTGATCGATTAGACCCCAAAAAGTGCACATTTGTTTATTTTCATATATTTAATCAGACTTGACCCTATATTCAGTACAGTTACATAAGGTTGCATGACTGAAAATCAATGCAATTCCTGCCATTTGATGTCAAATTAATCAGAAAATGACAAAGAGCATGGAAATTTGTTTTTTAATTGATTTAAAGAAAGAATGCATTATACTATAGCAAATAAAATCACACAAACCCTTGGGGATGAGAGAGGAGGGACAACTCCTTATCACACCACCTTCCCTTCTGTCTATCATCAAATTGCACAGCATCATAACTGAAGGCAGATTAGGGCACATTTCGGAGACAATCGTTTGTGATATATGTAAACAGTAGCATGCTTCCTCCCACTGCAACTAGCTTTTATAAAATAGACCCTTCCAGTTCCAAAACTGTCTACTGCACAGTGCCGTAAGCTTTCTCAAGTGCTGTACTCAAATAAAAATTATCATAGAGCCTAATTGTAATCAGAAATCCCTATTCAAATTCATCACATTCACCCAAATTTTCCAGACAAAGATAGTGCCCTGAATACCCATGCCATATGCCACAGGATATACATACATGAAGAGCTTACACTGTAGTTTATGGGGTTTAAGTCAGCAGCATAAGAAATATTTACTCCATGGAAAGTAAATTATTAACTATTGTGAGGACTGGGCACCATTATACATAGGCCTAATAATGTTGCCATACACACCTCCTTCATATAATAACATATATATTTTTAGAATACTCTGATCATGTTTCAAGCATTCCACAACCTTTCCATAAATATCATGATAGAAGGATTTCCCGAGTGTAACTATAAAACATTCACAGCTTTACCAAAATTAAAGATTACAACTTACCTCACAGCTAGGCTTGTTCCTGAAGGTGAAAATCGACAAGATAACATTTCATCATCCTGAACAGCTATGGCTTCAGGATCAACATCTCCAAGTAAATTCCAAAACCGAACAAACCTTAAATAAAGTTCACAAATTCAGGCCTGATGTGGTGGAAGGAATCCATACTG
>LYUA01000021.1:517688-529090 GCA_002093875.1 Calopteryx splendens
GGTCAGAATGGTCATTTCACCCTCATCTTTCATCCACACCCCCTTGCCTATGCAGTTCTTCTAAATGGATTCGACCGGGCCAAAAACTCGTTTCTGCACACATGCCAGGAACTTGTGAATGGACTATACCTCTGATGACTTTCATTTTGCAATATATATTACCAAAGATGTTAAGAAATTATACCCATACAATCACACAGCTTGTGTGAAGCTAAGGGTGCTCAAGGGAGACAAGTGGAGTTGACTATAACTACTAGTGCTCAATTGTACAATAGATAACTATTGAGTTTGTTTTCCTTTACTGTGATTGAGCTTTCAAAAATCCAAAGCTGTTGGAACAGAATCAGTAGATGCAATGCACAGTTGGAGTGTTAGAGGAGATGGAGTGACATTATTTACTGAAATTGAAACGGGGTTCTGAAAGGATACAGTCCAGTGGAATGCACACAATAATCGGAGAATATGTAGGTATCTTTGACTCAAAATTAGTGAGCTGGTAACATGTGAAAGGTATTGGGTTAATTATTCTCAAGGATAATTGAAAAAATCCCAGGATTTATTTTCTTTTATGATCAATTCAAAGGAAGTTAGCTCATATTAGTTTAGGAAGTATGTGGCAAATAGGGGAATCATTTATAAAGCACACACATGTATTCTACTAAACAGGAGTTCTAAGGAGTTATAGATAAGGATCTCCTTGAATATCTAAAATAGTCCAAAACTGTCAAAAAAATGCAGTATCAGAGAGGATTTTAATGCTAATTATTTAATGACTAAAAAAGGATTTGACTTTTAAAGAGTTAAAAGTTGACATAAAACAATAATATTCCAAGAATAAAGAGAGCCTCACCAACAACAGCTGTTGTACAGTGCTCTGCAGTAATGATGAATTGGAAGCAGCCAAAGGATTCTGAGAATTTAGTTGTGCATTTGACTCAACAATTTCTTGATTTTGCTGTACCTGTAACTCTTGAACATCAACCTTATCTGGAAGTTCGAAAAGGGGAAGCTTAGGTGACTCTATCTGAAAATTGAAATTCAGGGTAATATTTTAGTAAAAAAAAAGGTTAATACTACACAAGAACATAAAATGAATTTAAATAACATATAGCAGGTCAGCTGCCTCAACTCATCAAGATTCATCACTTTATGTAAAATTTAATTTACGAAAAAAGGTGTTCATTACCAATTGTTGAAATGTCTGTATTTTATGATCATTCTATTATGTTATGCATCATGTTTACAATTTTGTGATATTGAAAAATTACAAAATTATTGTCTTTAAAATCACATTATTGGAAAATTGCTTTGATATTTGAAAATATATGCGATTTTTAGGAAGAAAGAAATTTTTTAAACATTTATCCAATTAATATCCTTAAAAATATATAAGGACAAATAAAAATTGTACACACATACGAGAACCATTAAATAAGTAAACAAATGAGAATGATTATATGCCTTAATAAAAACCAAATTAAAACAATAACTGTGTAAGCAATGTGCTACTTGTAAAAAATAACAGAAATGCAATGACCCCAATTGTTAAATAACATTGTTTGTGATTATTAGATGGCATTAAAAAACTTTTTATGAAACAAAATTCTTTGAAAAACAGTAAATCATACAATGGAGCACATGTAATTGTTTCATTGAAAATCATGGTGATAACAAAGTCAATGGCATTGTCCTTATTAACAGGTATAAACTTACCAAGTGATTACATATGTTGCTTTAACTGAGATTTGAACAAGCTTATTTAAGTTTAGTTCAAAACAATTGAAAAAAAGAATCAGCACCTAATTTGTCTGCAAAATTTATTTAGAGCACATTGATTGAATGTTCATCACATAATTACTATGAAGTGCAAAACGCATAGACATATCTCTGTCATCATGATAAAGACAGTGAATAATTGGGGATAGGGAAATTTGGTAACCTGGAAGAGTGTATGAAGGGCTGGGATCACTAGGATCTCTAAAAGGACATCTCAAGAGAAACATGCCATTGTCAATCAAAACTGAAGGACCCGTTTTGTGCTCCTGTGTTCTTCTTTTGATTATCTGCTTTAAGGGGGGAGAAGCAGACACTGGTAGATAGTTAGTAGTATAACTGTATGAATATATATAAATAATGGTAAGCTACCAGTTAGGGTAAGTTTTTGATGGACACATAACATTAATACCTCAACCCACACTACAATAAATATTTCTTCATTTCCCAATATTTTCTGCCACTCTTCAGTCCATCCAACATGCCTAATCTTTTACTTTCTTCTATTTCCTTCTCTCATCTATCTTCCTAAGCATCTCTTCTGTAATCCATGGGTTTCTGTTTACCATTCCTTTTGTTCCTCTTGCAACGTTTGTTATCCCTTCTTTGAGCTGTCCTTATATTTCTTCTACTGTACCCATCCCTTTGTTCTCAGTCAGAATTATCTCAACTACTTTCTGGTACTCCTTTCTTTTGGTACCAGTTAATGCTTCTACATTCCATTTTCTCCTCCATCTCCCCTTTCCTATCTTCTTTAATTTTAAATTAAATTTCATTAGTACTTTTAATACCAGACTTAGGAGTAATTGAGTTGTGTAGTAGTGGATGTATGTCAAACTGTGAATTGATGACTCTGTTCCTAGATCTATGCCTCACCATTATGTAATCTATTTGATGTATCCTTGAATCTCCTGGCATTTTCCATGTGTAACTACATCTGTTGTGGTGTTTAAGCCAGGTATTAGTTATAACTAAGCCATTCTTCCTGCAAAATTCTATAGCTTTCTCTCTGTGGTCATTACCTATTCCTAAGCAGCACTCCCCTACCTCACTCCCATCTTTCTCTTTGCCCACCAACATTTTTCAGTCCTCCATCACTATCAAGTGTTTACCTCGAGGAATATAAGAGTCACAGAACTTAGAGGCACTCACCTGCATGGGGTGTGGGTTGCTAGAGGGAGCAAAGGTGAGGGAACAGCGCATGGTGGGCAGAGTGGTCAACATACTCAAGGTAATATGTTATTGTAAGGGGCACAAAAATAGTTGTTTCAAGGTCATTACTTATTACAGCATTGCCTCATTCTTTTTGGCCAATGTGGACAGAAGTGACCAACAGTACATTCTATAGAAAGAAACTTATTTACAGTCCTCTGAGAGAATGAACATTTTAAAGTTGGCAATGATGGTTAGTGACTGGTGCACTCAGGAGCTGCCTTTCTCCCCTGCATCGAGGAAGTTTTTAGACAATGAACTCTTCCACCAAAAGATTGTGCGCATTGCCACTAAGTTCTGTGATGCCTATATCCTCAATCATTTCATCTAAATGGTCATATACCCTCTCCACCTCTTCCTCCCTATAATTACTTGTCAGCATATAAACCTGAATAAGAACCACATTCCTTGGACCGGCTTTAATCTCTATCAATAATATTCTCTCATTCACCGGTTCTATATTTACTCTTCTTCCTTTTTCTTTAATACCACTGCTACTCTCTTCCCCTCGCTGAATATTACTCTGTAACTATCACTCCAATAATCCCCATTATTCTTCCATCTCACCTCACACACTCCTAACATGTCAGTGTTTCCTTGCTTCATCTCTCGTTTGATATTTTCTAACTTCCCTGGCCTCATTATCATCTTAAAATTCCTCATCCCTACTATAAGTTACATTCTCCTCTTCTGCTGTTGATTCAGCAGTGCAGGGATTGATTTTGTGTGATGATGACCATGGACACCTTGCCTCCCCCGCTGATGGGCACAACACCAGTCCCTGAGGGCCAAGCCCTATAGTTACCAGTAATCATTTCCTTGATTGCATCCATCATAGAATAATATAACTCATGTAATTTGATGAGTATCTTTTGGGTGTCTATATTCATTATGCCTGTGTCATTTTTTTTAATAAACTATGAGAACATACATGTGAATGATGAGGAATTGGCAGTTTGCTTTACCATTGCCCACCTAGGACTGCATTATGCATATGCTAATGATTTATTCAGGCAGTATATGCAATATGCAAACCCAGGATAAAAAGTCCCAAGTGGATTTTAATCCAATGACTGTTTTGTACATACTAAGCAAAAGAAATTTCACTAGAGTGATTAATAGATGAAATAGCCCTAAAGCATAAGATCTGACATCCAGAAATGCATTCAAGACCTTTTGGAATATATTATCTCCTACTGTAATTAACTCCCATACATAATCCTGATTTATATATCTAATGCGACCACACCTGTAGTATAGATTCCTTAGAGCACAGCACTGTTTCATATGAGGGAGGAGGCAGGCTGGACCTTGGGGTTATAAGGTCAGAATCAACAGCTGCTGCTTCCAATTCTAAAGCATCCTCATTGAAGTATTTTTCTTCGGTTTTCATAGCTGAAAAATCAATGAATCAATTCATCATATTAAATTAAATTTTCAACAATGAGCACTTAATGAGAATTTACCAATGGGTGTTTCGGCTTTTAGAAATAGGAAGCTTTAATGTGGACTAGATTGTATGTATAAATGTATAGGTGCCCACACACGCGAATGAATCTCACAACTCTAGATTGTGGATCTCTAGGGCCTCCCCAATATATATCTAGAATTGACTGTCGCTTCATTCCGTTCTCAATATGTCCTCTAAATATTCTCAAATGGATTTAAATCACAGGAATAAGTAGGCCATGATTAACCGCTAACTGTAAGTATTTGCTCTAAGGAAATAATTACAGAAAAAGAAATAAATTACTTAGAAGGGTATCACAATAATGGTGGATGTAATTACCCACAATCAAACAAAATACGTTATGTTTGATGTCATACATTGTCTTTCATAATGTTATTTCACAATGAATAAGCAAAGGACTCATTTCTACTTCTTTTAAAAAATTTCAAAATGGAGAAAAATCTGAGCTCCACTTCCTTTTTTGTGAAATTAACTCATTCGGAAAAATATTCATGCGGGTTTCAAACTCAGTAGTTTGTATTACAAGAACTATTCCAAACTATAATGTGAACTATTATAGCCACATGCTCACTGATATTCTAGCCACAAATTCTCAGTAGGTATATAAGTTCCATTAGATGATATGAAACATGAAGATGATGGCAAGAGAGAGAACTCCAAGCACCACAGCCTGAGCCTCCCTCATTGTGAGCTTCTTCCAAATGTTCCTTCTGTAATTCCTTTTTATTTATTTTATTGTTTACAATTGATTTCTTTACTATCATTATCATGTCCCTAATTCCACTCCAACCTCTCAAAGCAATGTAAAAATACTTCAAAACTGGTGTCTGATGAGAGGAAAATGTATTAAACAATTTCAACACAGTTCATAATCTGCAATACAATAGCTCCCCACACAGTGTTAGCCTAAAATAAGCTATTGTTATGTGAAGTGCTGAAACTTTATCATGACATTATGCATAAGTAAATTCTTTGTTTAATATGAGACCCATTCAACATTTCACCCAATGTACAAAAAAGGCAGGCACACAATTTCACATACTAGGAGAAATTAAATACATAAGGATTTTTTTTAAACATAAATACATTCTAGAAAAAGAAAATTACAAAGATACAGGTTTCATTCCAAAACTAATGAGTATTTTTTGTTATATATTTTTGAATGATGATTTTTTTGACATGAAAGGGGTAATTCATAATAAGTTTGTGCTACCAGGGCAAACAGTAAAATGCAATTTTACAGGAGGGAAGTACCCAAACACTTGAGGAAAAGGATCATCAGAGTCCAAATGGAGATCACCAGCAGTTGGATCCCCCACCATGAGAATACGAGGGCCCCCTTGGTGATGGAATATCTTGCTAACAGGCATGACAAGAGGTCTTCAGAGCATCTCGAAATGGAGACTGTTATGAACAGTGGAAAAAACATTGGATTCACTGTATTGTAGCCCAAGGGTTCTATTTAGAAAAATATTAAGTGTAATAGAATATGGCTTAGATAAATTTTTTTTTAATGTTCTCATTACTTTTGGAACAAATCCTGTGGAACAGATCAAAACCAATTTCCTATAGGCCATTATAGGATTAAGCCTCTCCATTCTCCTATGAGGGGCTTTCACTAGTCAAAAATTTATCCCCTAAAGCATTGTGCAATTCATGAATGCCCTCTACTGAATCCTTCCCATCATAACAGTCTTCCCTTCCCCCTTTAGCATTTTATACTTAAATATATTCTTATCCATAAGAGTAAACATTNAAATTACACCTGATCTAACATACATATTTACATATCCACGGGTGTGTGCGGAATAATCTTTTTAAGAATTGAATTACATTCTGTTCTTAGAAATTATAATTAAGAGTTTCAATTTTTAAAATGCGAATTTAAGGCAAAAGAAATTGGTTTCATCATTCTCGCTGCATGTGGCAATGAAAATGAACAAAATAATGACCAATTCATAGTTGGAAGAGTCATCATACACCTCCTTTAAAACTGTCCTTTCTATTACCTACTCCTTTTAATTTCAGAAAGGTGGATTTTGAACCTGCAGGAGATCCTAGACTTTCACAGCCATTCAATGACAATAAGGCATCCTCAGATTTGCTGCAAGTGGAAAATTTTATAGCGTGGTGTTTCTCTTTTGATGGTCATCTTTGATTAGAAATTGAACTATGGTCACCACCTACCAATGCCTTGCATTTAATTTTCCAATGAATATTGCTCACACTTTTTAGTTGTAGGACCTTCCTTTCTTCTACCCTTCTTGGGATTTTCCCGCCACCATTTTTTCAAGCCATGTTCTGGAGGATCCATTGAGCCACTTGTTTTCCTCAAATGATTATTGACGGAGCATATTGTGGTAAATGAACATCCTATTTAGAACAAGCAATAAGTTTTAATTACACTTTGAATTATGAAAGATTTTTCAACTGCATGAAGAAAATTAAATTAGTTATTAAACTCATCACATTAATCAACCCAAAGGTCAGTTTGGTAGGTGAAGGTAGAGCTCACCCAGTAACGGCATGTGAAACTCACACATCATGGTAGGGTGGCCAGTTCCTTTCCCTGTGCTACCTGTGATTTCCCACGATGACCTGGTACCCAAAAAAATGGTACAGACCTTGGGTGAAGGTGAGGGTGCCCAGAGGCTTCACCGGGAATCGAACCCAGGCCCTCTGGTTAGTAGCTCAGCACTCTACCCACTGGACTACCGCACCCCAATTTTTTAACTATACCCAAAGTAATCAACCCAAAGGTCAGTTTGGTAGATGATGGTAGAGTTCACCCAGTACTAAGCCCAACAGCAAATGAAATTCACACATCAGGGTAGGGGGGTCAGTTCCTTTCCCTGTACCCTGTGATTTTCCAGGATGATCTGGTACTCAAAAAATCATACAGCTTGTTTGAAGCTGAGGGTGCCCAGAGGCATTACCTGGAATTGAACCCAGACCCTATGGTCAGTAGCCCAGCACTCTATCCACTGGACTACCATGCCCCTCAGAAACCCACCCGCCCCCAACAAACACACATGACCAATATAAATTAATTTTTTACTGAACAAATGAAATGTGTCCAAGATGAATGACAACTCTTTTATTCACATATTTAATAAGTCAAGCAATGGTAATCTCATTCCATATTTGACACAAGGAAAGAATTTCAGTTGTAGTGATTGTGTTTAAGATGCTCAGGATATCTAAGGTCATATTACGGCATTAAATCAACTAAGAAAAAATCAGGTTAAATCGAAATTGCCCACCAAAACAACTTGACCAGCTTCTAGATCCATTTAATGTGATGTAACTTCATTTAATTTAATCCAGACACCTCAAAAACACTACATAATGTAGTCTTACTATGAAGTTAAAAACAACATTGAAATTCTAGTAGTGTATTCATCCTATTTAAAGGAAATTGATAAATACCTCTTCAAAGTGACAGACACTACCACCACTTAATATGCACTTTCATAGAAAGAATTTCTTGAATCATAACTTTATCTACCTGTGACAAAAGAAATGAATCTGCAGCAGTTGGACTTGGAACCTAAAGATGGAGTCAACATCTCTGCAATGACTCGCCTGGCCTCCCGCTGCCCTCCTTGGGCACTAAGCCTCCACGATTCAAGCATTTCTGGTTGAGTAATTGCCTGTTGTCCACAGTGATCTTTACAACAATTGATGGATGCTAGCTCTGCCATGGGTTTCATTTTGGCATATTTACTAACCTTACGTTCCACACGTCTGTGAAGTCAAAGAGGTACACAAATCATAATTCAAAATAAAACAATAAAAATAGATAAACTTCCATAATGGCAACAAGTCAGTAATAAAAATGTAACATTTGTGATGATCATTAAGTTATAGTAAGCCACATTGTTTTGTCTTCATTACACATGCATCATTGACCAAAATTATTACTATTATTATACTCATTTACTGTTTTATAACTTTGGTATGCATAATGAGGTATGTGCTACTGTCCCTCACATGAACTATCACATCAAATATTTGATTTATGTTTAAATATGTATTTAATAGTGATTGTCATTGAAAAATGTTTAACAGGACAGGGTCCAAAAACCATGGACATTTTTCACATGCCCACACAAGCACAGACAACCATGCTACCCAGGATTTATAATTTCAAGGCAATCTTTGGCAGATTTAATGGTTAAAACTCACTTCTAAGAAAATCCTTCAACACTTAGGCACTGATAACTTCTCAAGTTGGCAGTTGATTTTATCCTACCAGTGAAAATTAGTCACAATCAATGAAATTTTAATGGAGGGAATGTAATGCATTAGTGCCAATCAAGAAATAATTTCTAATAAAGTTATTAATGATTGACTAAAGTTCGGAAGCACTGGCCCTAAGGCAGTGTAGAAATTGAGTTTGGCTCCTCATGTCAACCCAGATATACGAATGTATACGACCACTGTGCTCTTCACAAGTCAAGCCTTTATGCACAAATCTCCCTCTTGATGGTCACCTTTGTTGGCCGAAATATCAATACAGGAGCATTAAAATTTTTTAATTAGCTATAGGATTCATCTGTGAATCACTCCAAGCCAATAGCATACACCTCTTCTGCCTTCACATCAAGAAAATGTGAGAACCAATTTCAAAATAAATAAAACACCTTTTAGCTTGTTCCATTCTATGTATTTCTGTTGCAAACAATATATATTTCCGGTATTTGAAAACTCATGTCAGCAAAGGAATGCTGAAAAAGGATTCAAGCTGCTTGCCACACTGCCTGATACTGGCTAAGTATACACAAAATCAGACTGAAATTTTAATATTATTTTGCTTTAACTAATTAATTATAAGCATAAAAATGTCAAATTTATATTTTTATTATTTTGTGCTATTATTAAATTTGCAAATGCATTTTTTCTCTGGTTCTACATCATGCACAAAAATGGTAGAATGTTTTTCATATTCATGTTGTACTGAGAATGACAAACATGTCAGTTTTTTTTATCTTTTTGCAACACTTGATTTTTTATCAATTTTTATGCGGAAGTGAAAATTAAAACTCTTTCAGAGCTGGGTGTGTAAGGCTAGATGCCGATTTACAGGTTTTCTATACAGACAATATTTAAATTAAATTTAAATCTATAACTTAACCAGGAAATAGCCAACAACAAAGATTTCTTACTGATTTTTCATGCTCTTCAGTTCCTTGTGAAGAAAATTGTTTGAATACATTAAGACTTTCTGACTTGCTCTTTCACAAAACTTGAGCTGCTCTCGCAAATGCTTTCGGTTAGAAAGGACAAATTCCTCAAACATTTTGGAATGCCTGTTCCCAATACCACGGCACAATACTGTATCATTTTTTTCCAATGTGCTGACCTTTAAAGTAAGAAAATTCAATATCAGTTGTAGAACTTCTTCCATATAGAGATTTTTTTAAAGCATCCCTTTTAATAATAAGAAAAACTAAGCTAGATGAACATTGGTACATGGTGAATCACGCAAATATATATGGCATATATGAAAAATAATGATCTTACCATGAAATAGCACCATATTTATCTATATCTAAGCATCCTTATTAACTATTAAGTTGGTTAAGGGTGTGCATGTAAAAAACTGTTTGGAGAGAATTGTTGAGACTATTAAAACAGAGTAAGGATATACATTAAGTACACATTACATCAACGCCTTTTTAATTTTGAAGAAGGATCTGGTGTTTTCCCGGGGTATCTTACTGGTGAATTCTTCTCGGATTCTCACTCAGGTGATGTCTTCCATAGCTTTTTTTTTAATTTTGTTATTGCAATTACATGCAGCAGCAATATTTAAAATAATTTGAATACTCAGTTAAATTGAAATTTTCAATCTTCCCATCGTGCCAAGACATTTGAATAAAACATGGTGGATTGTGAAATCCAGTAATTACAGCCTTCAGTGCCCTGAATCCTCAGCTATGAATCCTTACTCTGTGCTAGAAGTCTTATAAATGTGAAAATAGGAAAATTACTAACAGCTAAATCCTTATGATTATGTAATGCAATCTACTACAACATCTATATTTTCATTAACATATTTTAAAAATTTAATAAAAATACAAATAATTGCAGAAGCCCAACTTACTTCACTTGAATTGGCAGTATGCATTTTTTCAGTGCTTAAATCTTTGGCATTTTTAAGCAAACTTGTCAAGTAGAAGGCTCGCTCATATGATTTGGAAGAATCTTCTTCGCCTTAAAAACATATTTTTATGTTAGAAATTGCTCAATAATTCCAAAAAAGATTTTTATTAAATTCTATCCTGATATTAAAATAATGTACCATTAATACAGCTGCCCCTTTACTTTTACCAAAAGATGAGCAAAAAGATAGGATACCAATGGAAAAGAGAAAATGATGAATGAAGGATAATTTAAAGTAGGGCAATGGTATGAGCATGGTTTTGAGAATTAAAGGAGATGACTAGATGTTACTGGAAGAGTAGATGTGGAAAAAAACAGCCCATCTTACAGCCATTCTGTAGAATAGCAGAATATTTCATGAGAAATCAAATAGTGATGGATGAGGTCATGCTGTGGGGGGTTAGATGGGGACTTAGGTTGTAGGTAGAAAATGTATCAAGGCTGAAGAGAAGGATTATAAAACCTTGTGAACTAATTGATCACTATTTGATATGTGTACTACCTAAATTACTTAGGTAGAATAAGGTCAGTTAAACTTGCCAGGGAGAATTTTGACGATGTTCTGCGCCACCCTCGAGTGGCTCCAGCAACTAGTCCCTTTAAATTTGATGTATTTCCGTTGGTGGTTTCGATTTGAAATTCCCTGCATCAGCCATGATAGCCGTTTTGCATTGTTCGTGTTGGGTCGTCCAGGATTACGAATTACACTCACGCCGGTTGTACACAACTAGGTGAAACATTTTCTCGTAGAAGAATCCCTCGGAGACTTGTGAGTCAA
>LYUA01000021.1:554631-565084 GCA_002093875.1 Calopteryx splendens
TTATAAAATTAATTTTACAATTATTATTTTAAACCGTATTTTCACAGGATAGAAAACAGTAGTGGTACATATCATTAGAAAAGAAAATAATACAATTAGAACATTTAACTCCCACATGGAAGCAACAATAAATACGATTATAACAGGACCGGTGAATCGGCAGCTCTTTACCTTATGGCAAAACAAGGCAGACTGGCGAATCGCCGGCGCTTCACCCCAATGGGTTAATGGAAACTCAAAAATTATTTGTGTTCTAAATTAAAATATTTAATTTTTAATTACAAAAACAAGATGATATATATAATATCCATTACATACTTATTAATAGCAATATGAGCAGTTATTTAATATAATAATAACATCCTTTATTCGTTCATGAGTCACAGGACATGAATCATGTCAAATAGCAAGGGAATACAAATAATCAGTAATACATACCCAATAAACAACCACACAAGTATCATAGTTGTAAACAATGTTTTACATACATAGTCAAAGTTTATCACTAAAGAATTCCTCAACATCATAGTATGAATTCTAGCAAAGAATAGCTTTTAAGTTATGCTGAAAACACTGAAAAGGTAATTTACTGATATGTTGGGCGAGATGATTTAACATTTTTGAAATGGAATATAGGGGTCTATGTTGGCATTGTGAGAGGGTATAAGAATTTAAATGAATGTTGTTTTTGGCTCTGGTCTGGTAGTTGTAGTATGATGCATTATTTGAGAAATAGTTGCAATGTTTCTTAATAAATATAGCACAATGAAATATGTACTAAGAGGGGAGGATTAAGATATTAAGTGCTTCAAAAAGGCATTTCGCTGGAGATCTAGTAGACACTCAAAGAATGGATTTAATTGCTTTTCTCTAAAGAAAAAATAGTTTATTAACTGTAGGGGAATTCCCCCAGAATATAAAGCCGTAGGATAGAAGGGAGTGTATCTTTATGTAGCATACAATAAGAAGAACTTCTTTGGACACTATACTATGAAGATTTATTTTAGCATAAATAGCAGAGTTGATACTTTCTTTAGTGTCAAGTTGGTATTGTCCACCTACTCAAGGATTTCATTAATTAGAATGCCAAAGAATTTTGTTTTCACTAAGCTGGATGACATTATTATCAGCTCTTAGATGAAGGGTTGTCCTAAGTGGAGAACATTTATTGTGTAACAGGAGATGGGATGTCTTACTAAGATTTAACATTAATTCATTTGATGCAAACCAGGTTAGGACTGTTCAGATGGCTGACTGAGCAGTTTCACTAAGCTCAAGTAAATCACGAACTGTTGACAAGATGTATAATAGTAGTAATAATGAAGAGGAGAGGGCCTAAAATAGAAAATTGTGGTACACCACATTTAACTGACTGGAGTTTCAACTTAGCTGTCACTACGTCTGTTTTCATCCTATGAATATATTTTAATATTTGTTGATTTTGTTAAGACTTGATCCACAAAAGAAAAACTTCAGAAATCCCCAGACTGACTTTATGAGAACTAAATTTATATAATCAAATTCTTTTCTCAGATCAAAAAAATTGCCACCCATGACTTGGTGGTTTTAGAGGGCCTCATAGACATAGTTGATATATTCAAACTTGGCTGTGGCAGTGGATTTGCAATTACGGAAGCCATGCTGAGCATTATCAAGAATATTTGAAAAAACTGATACAAAAGATATGGGTCGGTAATTTTCAGACTCTGTAATTCTGCCTTTCTGGTGAACTGAAGTGGCACAAGCAAATTTAAGGGAATTGAGAAACACTCATTCATTACTCACTCATTAATTCATTTTACTCACTCATGTCATTAAATATCTCTGAAAGTGGACAGGAATTAGAATTTGCAACTTTTTTCACCACCACCATAGGGATATCATCTACTCCTGATGACCATTTCCCATCAAAGGAATTCATGACATCAGTAACTTCCTTAGGAGCTGATGGAAGAAGAGAGATTGAGTAAATGGGGGAAAAAGAATGGGAGTCACTGTTGCAATCATCAATCAAGTCAAGATTGCAGAAGTGGGCATTTCAGTTATCAGCAATAGCTGTGAGGTCAGTGATTATCAAATTTCCAAATTTTATATAGGGGGGCTAAGACTGTTACTGCAAGCAGTGGTACAGTCTCTAACTATCTTCCAAGAAGTTTTATTATGTTATGAGTGTTCAAAATTTGATGTCCCACTTCACATTTCCTTTCCTTTTAAAGAACTTCTTTAAGATCATAGCAAGTTTGTTGACTAACAGGACAGCAATCCTGATCACCCTTTCTAATGTATTGGTACACAGGTTGCATGTACATGCCTAGATTTGGTGATGATAGATTCAGAGTAAATTTTCTTTTTTTGGAAAGGAGTAATTTTTTGACACCCTACAGGAAAAGCTGCATTAAAGCACATAGAAAATATATTTTTTAAATGCTTAAATCTAAGATCAACACCTTCCTGAATATAAATATCATCCCAAGATTCTTGGGATACTTGAAGACAAAACTCATTTAAATTGGCAGCTGAGAAATTTCTGCGGTAGGTATATATAGGCTGAGATTTAGTCTTCGTCTCTAATATCACATTAGCAAAGAGGTCATAATGATCAGAAAAGCCTGAGTCAAAAGTAGAGCAGTTGATTTTGGAAGCCGGAAGATTGGAAATAAAATAGTCAATAAGGGTTTCCCTGTGAGAAGTAACTTGGGTTGCTCTGCTGTTAATACAGATAGATTGAAGGATGAAAGCAGGGAAGTAAACTGATTCTTATTGGGAGAGACTAAGAGAAAATCAATTTTAAAATCACCTACCACTAGTAGACTCAAAGTACTTGTTCGTAGACATTTTGCCAAAAGTTTCATACAAAATATTAGAAAAATCTACAAGATCTCCATTTGCAGGGCAATATATACACAGAATGACAATAGAAACATCATTTACATTCACAATAGTTCCACAACACCATAACTCCTCCCACAAAACGTTTAGGTTGAGAATATATTAATAGAGATTCAAAAAATAAGTCAATGGGAATAAACCAATAAGACTACCAGCTGATATATGACAATTAAATTAAAATTAGATTTAGAATTACATTTCTCTACATGTATTATTTATATTTATAATGTTAGATGTCTTTTAACGTAAAAGAAGCTGCAGGTACATGCTTCTGTGACACATACACTAAATTTGCATGCATATTTTATAATAATTTTGATATCTTTCCACTGAATGTTGGATGAATGATCAATGAATTATTACTATTATAAAAAAATTGAAAATTAAAATAACTTCAAGAAGGTTGCTAGTACAATTCAAGTGTTTTCTCTTGTTTGTTAGAATCAAGCAACTTGCTTAGATGAAGGATGCCACCATTTATAACCTACCTCATCACCTATACTGACCGTTGACAAATAAAATTGAAGATTCAGCAACTTAATTTTTTATTGAATGATTTCAATTCAAGTGATAATAATTACTATATATTTATTCGTTCATAATTAGATAGTTTCATACTACAATAGATAACTTCATTTGTTTAAGCAGAACCTTAGTTCATATACATACATATGTACATATTAAAATTAGTTGCCATTATGTATCTTGCCGAAAATGTTTACCATCCTTTGAAACTTATTCTAAATAGACACACAACCATTTAAAAAACAGTAATCAGTAAAAAGAATAATTTTCTAAAAACTTGCATCATGCTATTGTCAGATAGGAAATAACTGAAAAAAGCCTTACCTTCTTAAATGTAATAGGCTGTATCATTGAGGCATAATTGGTCAACACTCTTGGTGCATGAGTAATTTCTGGAAGCATATCTACTTTCAAATTGGGGGTGAAGGGATCAGGAAGTCTCATATTTCTAGGAAATGCTGAGAGAATTAGGTTCCTCATCTGAAAAATAAAAAGGGCCATGTTTCAGAAAAAAGTTTGAAATTCCAACAGAGCACTTTGCCATCCTCAATTAAAAGACATTCGAGTGAATATTGTGGTTGTTTTAAGAAAATGCATATAAATGAGAATTAATAAATTACTGCCTCTATACCAGCTGAAATTCACTAAAGGCGTGCCTATTAGAGATGGATAGACTGTGTACAGTGTGAGACAGTCAAACGGAAATGTTCAAACTAAAATCAACCTCGGCCTTAATTTAAAAGATTTTTTTATAAGAACTCAGGGTAATTAAATAATGATAACATTAAATTAAATTCACTTCCACCATTAACACAAAATTATCTTTTGCATTTCTAATTATGCACTTCGAGGACATTATAGAAAATTGGAAATTCTTAGTTAATGTAAAATTGAGTTTGAGTTGAGTTTAAGTTTGTAACAAAGGCTTTACAGATTACTTTAGATGAACCTAAGCTTTCAAGCATTATTCAGCATTTTTACATTTTATTCATATAAACTTTTCATTTAAAAACACTTAACAATATTCCTACCGATTCAACAATTACGGTACTAATGGATAGTGTTCCAACACCTTGAACTCAAACTCAAGACACATTATGGTATATATACAGTAAACCATCATTATTTTGAAATTTATTGAATATTAAAACAATTGGATTTTGAATTAACTGTTTTTGAAATAAACAAATTTAAAAAAATCCTGATACCAGTAAAATAACGGATCCACTTTATCTGTTCCTAAGAATACTATCCAAATTGACCTGGGAAGTTAGAATGCAATTAAAATGTTTATGCTATGGTTCAGAAGGAAACACTTCCAATAGTAACTTGAAAAAAGAATAAGAAAAAAATGGCTATCAGTTATCTCCACCGAATGAGGACTATGCTGGCAACAGAATATTTCCTTTTAGCCCAAGATCCAAGATAACACATGAATCTTAAATTTGCTTAAATGGAATATTATTTCTCCTTCTCTTGAAAATAAATACATTTTCTCCAACCCATTAATATTTTCCATTAATGTACCAGTTGTGACCAAAAATTGAATAAAAAACCAAGAATGTGAATAATTCACTCAGATGTAGCAGAACAATTCCTACCACCAGATGCCATTAGGCAATATGATGTGTAATATCTTGGGGAGTATTTTGAAATAAATGATATGTTATAGAGTCGTGGGACCTGATCATTGCTTCAAATTTCATTCTAGATGTATTTTGATCTATCCATATTAAAAAACACCTGAAGTCCTAAACTTCTGGCCGGGGATCAGTTTTAGCTTTGGAGTACATGATATGTATTTCAATTATGAGGTATCACTGTATTTGCTTTATATATTTTCAAGATGACGGCTTTGCCAGAATTGGAATAATTGTCCTCATTACATAATGCCATGCTAAATAAAAACTTGAAAATAACTCCTTGAAGGAAAACAAAGTTGATAAGCCATGAATACTTTAATAGTTTTCAGTGTTCTCACTTTTATTCAAGGATCAAGTACTTTACTGCAAAATTGTGTGCTGTTTACAGCAAACAAAATTTACTTAAATTATTACATACATACCTGGATACAATTAGGGGGTATGACATCACAGAAGCCATAGTGATAGTCGCACAGGAACTCAGGAAAGTCATGTAGAAGCACCAGAAGAACCCGAAGGGTGCCTTTGTACAGCAGTGTGACAGGCTTGGCCAGTTCAGCATTGCGTAAAAATGGAGCAAGAAACTTGAAGAGATCTATTAAGAGCTGTGCGTACATGCCCCAGCCCTATTCAGAAAAAAAAACAATCCAAGATTAGTTGGTACATCTACATACCCTGCAAAGTGCCACGAGGGCATGTGGCAGGGGGTGTCAGGTCACGAGCCATTTATAAAATTTATTCCATTCAGAACTTTGAATCCATTTACATTCAGGATGCCCTAATTCTCATAATAATCTAACTGCTTTATGTATTTCCTACGATTATACCCACTAATTGTGATGGGAAAAAGGATTTCTTACATGTATCTGTTCGGCAGTCAACCTTTCTCAAACTCGGGATACCTTCAAAGGCCTGGAGATTTATTATTTTTAATTCTCTGTAGTTGCTTAGCCAGTTCGTTTCTGTTTATGATGACATCACTCATCAGTTCATTAATATCAGTGCAATTTTCCATTGGTTTGAGTCATTGTTGTTGTAAACACTTTTAAAATAACTTCAAAATATTAGCTTTTGTAACATGTCTACAACTACTTCCCCATTTTTGCCCTGTAATGACTCAACGGTTTGGCATTTACCCTTTGACTCTCTAGCGCATGACCAAGAAGTCTTTGGATTTTCGTACAGTAATTCACCCAGAATTTTTTTTTCTTCAATTTACATAATGTGGAGTGCAAAATCTTTTTGGTGTTCATGCACTGGCTGGTGTATTTTTCCCTTGCTTCCAACTCTGTGATTTAAGGTTGGATTTGGTTGCTTTTTTAAATGTGGTATGTTATTTTCTCTGATTGCTCAAAGCCCATCTCACTTCACCGCTATAACAATGGGGGCATTGTTATCATGTTTGTGTTTGGAGGTTACGAAAGTTTCAATTCCATGACACACTATTTCTCAAAAGGACTTCCATGTTGCCTCATTGACTTCTTTACTGGTATTTTCTAAAAATCCTGGCAAGATGGCATCCCTGAATGCCATAAAATTACATTTGTCAAAGAGATATAGTTTTCTCTGGGGCTTGAGAATAGTTAGTACCATCATTTCTAGTTTGGCAAAGATGATGGCCTTGTGATCACTTATCCCATCATTTATATAAATATGTGTAATCAATTAGGGATGACTGATTGCTAAAAGGTCTGAAATTCTCTTTCTTCTCGTTGGTTTGTAACACCTTGATACAAAGAATGTACCGAAAATACTTCTAGAAATGCACAAGACTCCCAGTTTCAGGAATTTATGTCAATCCTATGTATCCCAATTATTTGATAGAAGGTTAAAGTCCCCCCGATAATCATTATACTGTTAGGGTGCTTAGAAGTGAGACCCGATGTCTGAGTTTCTAGCAGGAGTATTTCTTCTGTATTACAGTCGGGAGGTCTGTAGAATGAACAAACATGTACATTTCTTTTTTTTCTGTTTTTATGGTATACCATATGCTTTCAATTTCTACATTAATGCTGAACGTTGGTGAAAAGCTACTTAGATGAGTTTTAACTGCTACAAAAACTCCAGCACCAATCCTGTTAACTCGGTCCTATTTGTATATCTTATTACCCAGTGGAAATACTTCACTATTCTACATATCCTCTGTATGCAAGCTTTCGGTTCCCATAACTAAATTGGCACTGTATAATGCATGCTCAATGTTAGCCCTTTTGTTTTTTATACTGTGGCAATTAACTCTTACTAAACTGATATGACAAGATACTTCTCTTTGTGTGGGAACATTCATTATATCTTCTTGGTTCAGTCAATTTTTTTCATGGCGCACTTCTTTAATGTTTCCCTTATATTTCCCTCTAAATGACCTACACTTTAGCCCACCTCCTGCCCTTAACTCTCCTCAGGCATTTGTGTATCATTTCATGAAACGAAGAATATGCAAGGTATGACAAAATGCTGTCAGCACCTAAAGTTAAATATAGATCACAGCGAACTAATATGAGGAATTGTAGGAAAAAGAAAGGAAAGAAAGTGGGAGAGGAACGGGAGTAAGCGAGGAACAGGAGTATGAGAGGAAATAGGGTAGGAGTGGAGCTGGTGTAAGAGAGGAGCGGGAGAAAGAGAGGAAAATGAGTAGGTGTGGAATGGGGTTAGAGAGAAAGAGGTGTAGGAGAGGAATGAGTAAGTCTATATTTACTAACACAATGAAAGATTTTACACTTTAGAAAGGAACCACATAAATAAGTTGAGACTCAAAGAGAGTAAAACTCGATAAGGAGTTCAGGGGTCTGAAGAACATCGACAACTCTTCATTCCACGTAAGTGCACAGGCAAACCCATGCTTTCACATGTTCAGAGGGCCCAGAACGTGCCCCAGACATTCTGGACAATTCCACCTTTGCCTCTCCTCAAGCTCAGCGACCCATGTCCATAAGGAGTCACGATCAGTTGAACTCCTGGTATAGGGTTGTCTTTGTGGGAGTGAAACTTGTGGATTTCTAGCCTCCTATAACTTGGATGGGTTTACTAGGCTAAGAGGGTTGGCCATAGGGGGTTATGGGCTTTCACTATGGAATGGTAAAATGGAAGAGGGAACATAAAAAAAGGAATATGAAATGGAGTTCAACCATCTACTAGAATCAGGAAAAATATCCTTTAATTTTAAACTAAAATGATCTCTCAGAATTCTTTGATGCTCATTTTCTCTCTCTATCTTTCTCAAGGAAAGGAAGTTGCCTAAATTTTTTTTTGTTAGAAGGTGATACCTTCCAAAAAATTTGTAAATCTATCATTATCAATTAAGCATTATTAATTGGAAGTTATCTGACATTTCAATTGATAATTATTTTTTAAATTAATTACCTTTTGTTGTGGAGTGATGGCTAACATCCGCCCAATGTACACACGATGGGACACCAATTCTAGCCATGCATAAGCAAAACCTGGTGCTCTTGAAGGACGAAGAATATGCAAGGTATGACAAAATGCTGTCAGCACCTGAAATTAAATAGATATTACAGCAAACTAATGTGAGGAATTGTAAGTCTATATTTTCTAACACAATGAAAGATTTTACACTTTATAAAGGACCCCCATAAATAAGTTAATACTCAAATAGAGTAAAAAATTAACTAATTTTATAATTAAATGGTGTTCTATGATGCACAAATATTTGAACATAATTATAATGTAAACGGATAAGAATTAACAATTATAATATTTCTGCCCAAAAATGGCAAAAAATATTTTAACCATTAATAATGTTGCAACCACTTTTTTAAACAACATCTTTTATGGGAAATCAAAATGCTTTAAAATTTGAATATTTTTATTATCCACCCTGTAATACAATTGGGAGGTCAACAATACTATTTGACAAACAGAATAATATATATATAATATGATGGAACCCAGAGACAAATATACTACAGTATTTCTCAGAAATTAGTTCCTTTCCTCCCTCCCCTTACCGAAACCTCAGTTTTGGATCAAGTTTGAATCCTACAACAGACCTTACATTATAATATTCTTAAGAGATAACCAGTTTTTCAATTAAGAAAAAAGAAAAACTTCAGTAACTGTTATTTCCTTTAAAGTGTAATGTTTACTGAAACAAATTAACCATTAAGTTTAATATGGCGGTATTAAAAAAATATATTTGACTAGGTCATTTGGCTTTTGAAAAATTACTTCTTAAATCAACTGGAATGGTTGAGTGTAGAAATAATTACCAAAGTAATAAATAGCACCACATTTGAAAATATATCCACATATGAGGTGCTACCCAAAGTTGTCAAGAATGTGAATATTCCTCCCAATCTGGTATGAACTTTTTCCATTAGATGCCACTTGGAGTATATTTCAGTTGCCCATCTGCAAAACAGCATCTCTATGAGCCCACATTTTTCATTGTTTTTATTGTTTTTGTTACACCATGTCATTCTGTCTGGGAATTCTGAAATGTCTTCCACTGTGAAATTGCTACTTTATTCTAGGGTCTTAGCTCCACATGATTCATTGGCAGTTCAGTTCAGCAGTTGGGCAGTAAGTTAGGTCATCTAAACTGTTGCTTGCAGCTCATTGAACACCACAACCCGATGGTCTGGGGACAAACTTCGCTGCAATTCGTCTCATGTACCGTTCGTCCATTAGAATGCATTGACATGTACTGTATGACAGTCCAACCCTATTACAAACATCACGGATTGTCTGCACTCAGTACTCAAGGATCACTTTATGCAGTTTAACAATCATTTCTGGAGTTATGAATGACGACAGTCGACCTGAACGTTTGTCATCCTCCCCACAGATCCCCGGTCATCTTTGAATGCTTAAGTCACTCAAATGTTCTTGCTCTACTTAGGTACCTTGCTCACCAAAATTTTTCCCCTTCCTCATTCATTTTGAAAAGGCCATGGAACAAGCCCCTTACAAATTGTTTGCTCTAGTAGATAGTTACATCCATCAACATTAGAATTGATTTTTAAATTCTGAAATACACCATTTAAATTGAGGCAAAAGGTTTTGTTGATTTCTTTAGACCTTAAAAACCAGTAGTTATTGTTGTCATATCTCCTTCTGTCACTACTTAGTAACTATTATAGGAAAATTTGACTAGCAGAAACATCTGCATCTAACAGATTATAACGAGATATATCGATTTAATATTTTAGCAAGTGATACCATACCTAAAACTGTAGAACAAGATGAATTACTGTTAGATTTCCATTCCTGAAAAAATTCCATCATTTGTCATTAAATATATAATTTTGGTTTTGGAAACATATTTAAATACCGTATTTACTCGTGTAAGCCGCGCACCTTTTTTCCTAAAACACCGGCAAAAAAAAGGGGGTGCTCGGCTTACACGAATACTCCGGAATTTCGTGTAAGCCGCG
>LYUA01000021.1:569920-582083 GCA_002093875.1 Calopteryx splendens
AGCCTACCCAAAAATGGGGGTGCGCGGGATACACGAGGGCGCGGCTTACACTAGTAAATACAGTATATATATTACTAGTTGCAGTCTTTAACAAAGTCTATTTTCTCCATGAATAACTATTCTTTCCTAAACTTTATGCTGTTGATGACTTCAGGTCTGATGGTCTTCTGACCTGAAGACATCGACTACAATGCCAGTGTAACTGTCGTACTAGAAAATGGACCCACGCAGAAGAAATCCTGGAAGATTTAGATCTTCAAAACCTATTAGTTTTGTAATTTTATAAGGAAAAGGAAAATACAAGATACAAAAGGCAGTAATATGCACAGAGAAGATAGATTAAAATGAAATTACTAAAAATATAACAAAAAACAGGCATGATAACATTATAGTTACCTATAAAATCACTAAAAATAATAAGAAATATTATTGTTACCTGGAAGTTTATTTCTTCCAAAATGGGCTCAGGGGCATTGAGTTCCAAGAAGAGCATAATAAAAATTCTATGATAAGGCAACTGCTGGAAGTCTGCTATGTGCACTTCATGATCTTGGAGTAATACTCCAGCAACAATACCTAAAACCTAGAAAAATGACATAGAGAGATAAGTAAAGAGAAAATAGTTAAATAACTTTATTATAAATGCACATAATTAGCAAGCGATGTCATTTGAATATACAATCAGAAATACCATATATACTCATGTATAGTTTGATCCCTGATTTTCTGTGAAAAATATTTAATTTTTCATATATATTTTTATAATATATATTTTGGATCTCTCGTGCATAGTTCGGCCCTAGCTTTTTGGGGACCCTAAATTTTCATCAGTATTAATATTTTAATTCTGATACCTGAAAGTTGAGAACAAAAGTTTATAGAGCATATCTTGGTTTTTAACAGCTTTTGATAAAACAATAATATCATACCGTTTTAGCTTTAGCCTTTTAACAATAATCTTTATGGTAATTGGATGATGTAACACAAATAACATTGTAGTCACTACATAACGCCAGTGAAGCATTGAAACACTAAGAAGACTGAAATTTTACCAAGTTCTTCTGAATAGAAGCTGTTGAAAATTCACTAATTAATGTTGTTACATTATCTGTCCGATGATAACCTGGATCCCTGAAATATTTTCAACATTTTTTTTATCAAAAATTAATTTTTGAATATTTTATGTTGAAGAATTTGGGGCTTACATGGACAACCTAGGATGTGTTCTATAACACACTTTTATGAATTTTGAGTGAGAAATACTGTGGTATATGTGGGCATCTTATTGAAACATGTATTTAAATTTTCATCCTATTGCCACTGTGATGACCCAAACCTGTGGGATTCTGCATGGAGTTGCAGTAAACCAATCAGGCATTGCTACCTAATATTGCAATCGATCACCATACAGTGCATAATAGTTCTATTAGTGTATGAAAATTATGAAATCTGGGAAGTTCATTTTTTTTGGTAGGAAGTCAAAGGTAAAAGGGCTCAGTAGTTACTTGGTTTTCCATTGGCACTTTGATTTCAATCTGGCAAAATAATTCCACATTCAAAACGAAGTCTTATGGCACCCTTTCGTGAGCAAAATAATGAATGACGTTGCTTCGCATCATGCTCTTTTCCCATATAAATGAGATTCCACATCTACATCTTAACCTGCGCTATGAATGGGTTTTCTCATTGTAACTCACATGTAGTACAAAAAATTATTTCACGAGCACACTGCTCTTTTAAAAGCAATTTTATTTCACTTTTTGATTGTTCATTACATAATTAACCATAATTTATTGTAGGGATTTCTTTCCTATTCAGATTAGTTGCAGTTGGCACCAAGTTGTTGTAGAAGACATATTATATATTTATGTTATCAGAAATAACACAGTTGAGCAACAAAATCTATAGAGTTATTACATAGTTATTCTCTTTCTACTACAATTTGAATAAGTCTGATGATGTGGTAACAGTTTTTTAAACAATATGCATTGAAGTAGAATTAATGGGAATGTCTTTTACTCACAATGAAATATAATACAAATTACTATTTTTCATATAACCTTGAATATCCCTCAAAAGAATTATTAAAAAGGCTGACATTTAAAACTGATGGATGATTTTTCATCACTAATATCACAAATAACATAGGCTTACATTTGCGCAGATTTTGTAGTAACAATGTCAGCTTTGTAGCACATTGCAACTCAGTATAAGAAGATATGAATAGAAATCAAGCAAACAGTTAATGAATAAGATAAAGGATTTAAGTCCATGAAACAATTACTAAAAATATCAGTACAATCATTATATTACAAATTTTATTCAAATTATTATGGTCACAGATCTTCATTTTTTATACAAGATATTTCAATATCATGCCTTATGTATAAAAGTAAATTCTTTTCAATGGTAGTGAAATAAGCAGAACACTAATTATAATGATGAAAAATTCAGGATCTGAAAGTCAAAAATTACCAGTAAACACAATGTATCAAATATAGTTAATCTACTGCTTAAGGAAACATTAACTTCATACCACATTGCAGAGATGAAGTACAGCTACTTTTGCAAAGCATGAGAGAGAATTGTGAGCACTACCTATAAGAGGGATGTTATGAGAACTAATAAATTTCAACACAACATAGTAGTATGATCTATGATTGCCAATTAGATGAATTGGACTAACTCTATGATCGATTGATTATAGCACTCACAGCAGTTCCCTAACGTTGTGATATTCATGTTGTAGGTATTTCAAGTTTTCACTGATTCACTAAAAAATACTTCACTTAAACCACCAGCAGAATTTGAATGCCACCTTAGATTCAAATATTAGATCCCATTACTTAAATGACAAAAACAAATAACAGGAGCATGGAAAGGTAGAAAGTAATTTGTGAAATGCATTAGGAACCACTTCTATTAGTCATGTGGTATCCTTGAAGTAATATAAAAAATATTTGATCCAGGCTGATCAGAAATATATAAGGAAGAATTTATTGTTAAGGACAGAAACAGGAAGGTATTTTCATGATATCTGAAGCCATCTCCTTCAAAATATGATTGTCCAGGTTGCTTGAATACTGTGTGCTAAATTCCTGTAATTCTTAAATTTATTTTCAAACACTATTGGTGCAGTTAACCTGTTACACTTGGTTGCCTCTCTGCAATGTCTTGATGTTGTTTAGCTTTCAGTTTGGGGAATGATAAAACTTTAAACTTGAGCTTTACCAAATATATTGACTTATATGGATGAGTATCACTGTGATGATGTGTGCTTGATCAGGAAATCCATAACACTGAAGGCCATGTGATATGGTGCAGAAATTGTAATGGTAAAGAAGCAGCTGCCAGAGGACAACTGTTGCGACTGATTTTGAAAAACTAAACCTTGAATTCACATAAAAATATATAGGTAAGTAAGGCCATATTTTCATTTTATGACGAATAATTTTATGATGAACCAGATCTACCACAGCTAAAAAAAGTATCACCTTGACAACTAATTACACAAGCTTAGCTTTCTATGATGGAAGCAAGGATGCTATATTTTATTTTAACATTCATTTGGTTTTTTTCTTGCACCTTGACATAGAAAATACAGCAATTAATTATATTGATCATGAAAGCTATCATTTTCAGAGGATAGCAGGAGCAGACAGCATACTGCCATGTCCTGTTCAGTTCAATCTTGAATGAGAAGACGGAACAAGTTTTGCCAAAACATGCTTCATTCCAAGTGCTTCTAACCCAGGATCTGGTGATGTGGGGGTTATCCCACTTTAAAAGCAAAAATATCACCCGTAATCCTTGGACCAACTGAACACCATTCTCAAAATATTAATTACAGATCTTCCTATGCTACTTTGCTCCAGGTGTGAATTGTAACTAAAAGCACACTTAGCACAGCTCTGTACTGCTCTCTCAACAGTGAATCACAATAATGCATCCTCCTTCCGTGCATTGTCCCAAAAGATATTGCAAATTCTTAGGTAGTTGCCACTTCACTACAATTAGTGGTCTTTCCATAAGAAATACCAACATTATAAACAAAAATAAAATGGAACAAAAACATGCAAAACTATTTAGAAAACTATACACAATGTAGCTTACCTTATTTAAAAGGTTAATTTTGGTGGCAGTGTTGTTTGAGTCACCAGAGTGCTTAACAAGCAAGGCAATGAGCCGCACAAATGCGTCCAATGTATGGAAGCACTTTGCTCGGACAAGCGTAGTGGCAGCAGTATTTTGGTCAGCTAGAGCACGGTAGCACAGATCAACACACATCTGAGTACTTAATCGGAAGAAGCGCGTGATAAGATCATCAGTTTTAAGTATTCCATGGCAATTCATCTGCAAGTAAAAATACACAGCTCTGAGGAAAAGTATTCAGTTCACCCATTCTGAGAACATTTTAATATAAAGATATGCACGATAAAAAAATTCCACAATTTTATACCTAAATAGCTAAAATACTATTGTATTTCAATGTAGCCCATATAATCATGTTAGTATAAAATATTACTGTAAATAAAAATGAGGCATTGACGATTCTACCACCTAAGGTATTGATGCATTTGGTTATCCGATGTTAACAGCATACGAAAAAAGGTAGAACGAATAGTGAAATGCTACAATGCATTGGCACCATGTGAACTGAACATAAAAGTCAGCACATATAAGGTAATGTTAGTATAAAATATTATGATCAATTCAGGAAAAATGTTTTATGTAAACATGGCTTGCACGGTGTAAGATGAGAAATAAGTATTACAAATAGCACATGTAGAATGTATTCTGGCCTTTTAAAAGCTAAAAATGATTTTCCAAGGACAAAAAATTATTTATCTGTATTTTCCAATAATTATGCAATGCTTCCTGAAAATCTCATTTCCTGAACTAAAACGCCTGCTATAAAGCGTAATAGATATGCACAATATATTTTTAGAGTTATTATGCCTGAGCAACATAATTTGAGTATGGCATTAGATACATATAAGAATTTCCTATAAAAATAACAATGCTACCTTTCCTCAGTTCCATAAAAAAATCATGATGCAACAATCTAAGATGAAATAAACATGTGAGAAAATATTTAATATTTTACCAATGTAACCATAATATTGAAACTAAAAAAAACAATAGACATCTAGTGCAGTACACAGGTCCACCTTCATTATCACATCTCTATTATCCACTCCATCCATCAAGATAGAATTGGCGTATGAAATTCTGAATTGATCGAAATTTAGTTTTTCTTTTTTAAATTACACTTACTATTCTTCTTGGGGGTAAACTTGAGTGAGACTAGAATTCAGAAAGATGTGAATAATGCATTACCTGATGCACAAACATGCTAAAAGCTTTGCCGGGATCTCTGCTGGTGGAGGGAGCGTGATATATTTCCACCCATTCCCGCAGAAGCAACTCCGTCTTTTCAAGCAACCCAGGTGGATCATCAAATTCCCTTGCCTGGAAAAATATGTCGGAGAAAGTAATTATAGAGCAAGGGAGAACTTTTTTTGAGTAACCCTAGCCACGTTGAACACTCACACGACTCACTTGCAAGATTCCTGAATGTATGTGTGCGGTGGGACCGCCAGATGCACGATCAACCAGGGAACCTGGGTCATGAGTGGCACGAAGCATTTCTATTAGGGATGGAAGGCTGAAAGAAACATGAGGGAGAATTGAAAATATAGTCGCATAAAAGGCACTCAAGCTCTATGGAGAATGAAATGATTTAAGGAAAAAATAATTTATTTTCAAAAATACATAAAAAATGAATTACATAAATTTAACTTAATATCTTAGTGTATAGAGAGCATAGGGGGCCTGATCATTGAAAATATAGTTATTAGGATATGAATAATTAAATGATTGTTTTTGAGATACCTCAATTTTAGTATAAAAATATAAAAAATCTTAGGCATTAATGATAAAATACACTAAAATGCAAGAGCAAACATTTATTGTAAAAATGCAATTAACACAAAATATACATATTTGCACATATCTAAGATTTTATTTTCACTTTTTAGGACTTCCAAAAAAGAGGGGTTTGCCTCGTATTTGTAACTGAAAGTGTTTGGTTCACATCAAAAAGACATCCCTCTCAGGTTTACGTGCATTAATTTGCACCATGCATAAGGGAAAGAAGATATGACAATATCATAATGAAGCTTGTACTATAATTAAAATTCTTTCATTTTTGGAAGGTATTCACAAGAGAACTTTAAATTATAGATCCAGTTAACACAGAGGCACTTCATGCACAACCAGACTTTGTTGCTGGCTTCTGCAGTAGTTTCCACATAAAATAATGCATAAATGGATAACTACAAGGTAAAAAATTTTGAAATTTGAGACAGTGATGACCTTATCAATAATAGAGGATCCAAGTTACACTTGCATTAAGCATACAATAATCTTCTATGCAGGGTTTTTATTTCTTTCAAAATGTTCTGAGAGGCTAGGCTGTGCTGACCAGCTGGTTACTTGTACATTGTGTCCAGTTTTTTGATGACTGTCAAAAGCCTGGATGGTCAAAAACAAGGGGGTAGAAAAATCATGGCACCAACTCATAGGTGAGTAATATATGGAATCTAATGACAACCATGAAATTGATGAATTTAACAAATGATTTTTTGTGAATAAGATGGAGTCCTAATTGAAAAGATCGAAATTAGTTCATTTTGAATAATCATTGGCATAATAATTAATTAGAATAATTAATTCATCAAGTGAAAGTCATTAAGTGAAAGAATATTTTTTTTAAGTTTAAATTTACAAGGCCAGTCTACAAAGGATCCGACCTTAATTTTTCACAAACAAAGTAATGATGGTAAGGTGGTGCCGCTTTCCACAGTGGAGAGGGATACCTTCATGTGCATGGCTGAATTTTCCACTGCTTGGGTAGCTTAACTGGCTAAAGCACTCGGCCTGAAATTTGAGGGATCCGGGTCCGAGTCCCAGTTTAGGCGAATAATTTTCATTGTGAATTTTTCACACATGCATGTGCAATAGGGGGTCATCCATTAAAAGTTACTCTTATTACTTAGATAATGAACGAAAGCCATACACCCATAAGAAAAGTGCTATGATTTATTGAAAAAATCAACCTACAATCCAATTTATATATTGGTGGGGTATTTTGATCAAACAAGAGTATTTATAAAGGAAATCTCACTGCATAAATGGCTATTTCAACTCACACAGCTGTAAATCTGCCAGGTTTCTACCTCACGGAACACTCTAATTATTTTGTTTTGCACACATGGTGGTACAAGAACACTGAAAACATTACACAAGAACTTGGCACAACTCAGTTCACAGACTGTCCAAGTTATAGCAGATGCACCATATAATATTCATTTATGCCTGTAAAAACCAGTACATATTATCAATTAGGCTTAAGTAGCCAGGAAGCAGCTCTAAAAACCACAGTATAATTTCTGTAGAAAGCAACTGGATATTTGCTAAGTTCAAAATGAAAGATTATGAGGGAAGAGTGGGAGTCAATTCAATGCTGAAGGCTTTAAATAGAAATTTTCGACAACCTTAAAAATGTATTCACAGTTTATAAAAATTGTTCCTCTTATTAATTACTGACAGCAAAGTATATTACTTAGGTCTAAATGTTATGGTCAGCCAAATACCTGGGCCGACTACGTCCTTTTAATGACTATGATCATAGGAAAGAGTAATTATTTCTCACCCTTCAGGTGGTTGACGTGCATGAACTGATATTCTTGCCAGCATCTCAATGGTATTATACAAATCGGTTTCCGTCAAATAGGTGCTGTGCCTTTCATCAATCAGATAGAGCTGAACAAGTTTCATTGCAAACATAACTGCAAGGAAATTAAGGCCATTCTCCATACTTTGTGCAATATGTACATCCAGTTGAGGAAGGTTAATCATATGAGCACGAATAAGAAGGTCTACAGCTTCCACATTAAATTTGTATTCTTCTCTTGATTCAATAAGGCATCTGTGAGAATAAAGAGTGAGTACATTCAAACACAACATACAAAACATACATTTAAAATAAGAATCTACAAATTTAAAACAACACGTAATATATCTATAACTTCCAAAGGGATAGCCTTGTTTGGCTGCATGACATTAGGATTTTAATGCACAATTGAAATATACATAAAACTGTAAAATAAGTACAGCAGAGGATCATAGTTTTACAAAAATAGCTCAGATTGAGGTAGGACAGGAGTAGAAATCTTTCTTCAAAGAAAAATAAATCATAGAAATTCAGACATAAATGTTCCACACTACAATTAGGGGGAGTTGATTGTCAAATCCAGGAATACCATGACAAACTGCCCCCGCTTTAATTGGCCAGTTGATCATCACAACATTTTCTTCAATTGTGCCCTTTTTGTTTCCTCCTAGTGAATTTGAAGAAAAAAACTGAGCTATACACACATTTCCCCACTGTAAATTACTTTGAAACAACAGAAAACGATGACAGAAGTTTAAGTTTAGATTATATTCCAGTACCATGAACAGCAATGCTAGACATTATTTTTAAAGATCTATTGTACACTTTTAGTGAACAGGTAATTTGTTAAGATGCTAAGAATAAGATGCACTACAACACTAATTCAAAAGACACTGTATGATAGATGAGTGCATTAAAACAAGACTTAAGCAAGAGCCAATATCATCTATCCCCTTATGTGACCTCCAAACAAAAGCACCTACTGTCCTAAGTATGATCTACATTATAATTTGCAATCTACTTCCTTCCTTACACGTGAAACTTTTAAACTATAGTTCCAGGTTGTTTTATTAATTATAATTGTACTACTTATATTATTTAATTCTTTTCCAATAATAGTTTGTGGTACAATAAATTTCGAGTGTTGTGGAAAAACAAATATTTTAATGCATATTTCATCTATAACTATGTGAGTAGACATTTTATTTAATCTCATGAAGCTTAGCCTTCTCCTCTTAGTCCATGGTGGTTACAACAGTGAATAATTTTGACACATGGTTCAGGAGAAAGATCATACCCCTTACTTATTGTGGAAGATGTAAACAGAACAGGAAGCAAGGGAGAGGAAGTAGAAATGCGACCCATGTTTACTCTAGCCATTAGGCAGAAACTTGAGCATATGCACTCTTGGCACCTTTCATGAGGGCTAGCCACAAGATGAAAGGTGAGGGGAAAGGCACCATCCATGGGCTTAGATGGAAGCCCATGGATGTCCCTGGCATCTTCACCCTCCCCAGCTAGGGTAAAGACAGGAGCCATCTCTCCAGGCTGCCCTTGAGACTTGAGAACAACCTTCTCCTTCAGTCTCCAGGGGGCCAGCAGACCAAGATTGGCAGAATGGCTGGACACCAAAGGATCCTCCTAAGGGCCCAGTTTGTGCTCCTTTATCATTACATTTTGTTCTTCCTCATACCACAGACAAACATAAGTACCACAAAGATGATCAACCAATCCATCTGCTTCACCATATCTGGGGGTCTGCACCTTAACTATTAAACTCTCCCTCACTGAACCATAACCACCTAATCCACAATACAATACACACTTTCCCATATGAGGGACAAGACAATGACAATTTAATCAAGAAATATTTTTTAAATGATAAAATCAAAATAAAGAAAATGCCAAGTGCAATTTAGCACCTGGCATTTAATGACCTTTTCAGAGCATAATCCAACTGATATAAAGAAACTTACCGAGTAATTTGTCTATTTGTCCACTGCAATCCATAAGCCCGGGGGTCTTGTAGCTCTTTCAATACACACAAATGGAAATTTCTGAATCTCAACTTTGTATCTGGGTCATTAGGAACCTGAGATAAGACACCTAAAATCCCCTCTACAGCCTAAAAACAAAAATACTGATTGTGAGCAACAAGGTAAGATGTTGTTAAAAAATGATTTTGTTAATAGTTTTTGTAAATTTAATTTAGTGAAACAAAATATACATAAATATATTTACTTTAACTACTTCTAAAAATAAACTTCCACCTCCCTCTCCTCCACATATACATTGAAAAGCAACCCTACAGATATTAAAAACTGATGTTTTATTTTTTCTATCATGAAAAAATACAATAAAACACAGGGAAATGAAATTTCCCTCCTAATACCCTGATGTGTGAATTTTACATGCAATTTAGCTTATTACTATTAGTTTAGATTGATTGGATTAAAAAGCCTTCCAAAAGATAACATAATCGGAAACCAACAGACGGAAGTACTTTTTCAGTACCACAGTTAACTTTTAACTCAGGATTGGCTGCATTTCCTGCTGGTATAAATCAATTTTTCTCGAAGAAAAACCTCTAATTGAGCATCCCAGTATTGCATCAAAATCACTATTTTATGAAAATTTTGAGGTTTCTCTGTGTGGGGGAGGGGGGCTGCCAAGCTTTCAAAGTGGGAGGGGCCTGGCTCCCCCTGGCCTTCTGTAATTATGCCAATGGTAATATGCAACATTAAAAAAATAAAGGAAGTACTAATTTTTTCCTATAATTGCACAAATCCCAATTTTTTTTCCTGTTCTATAGTCTCTGTCAGTACATTTATAGCAATGAATATTGACAATTTTCAGAATAGTGGTCACGTTAAGAAAGATATGATTCCTTACTATGAGCTTATTGTGAAAATCACATTGCTGTGGTTGACGTAATGCAAAGAACCTGGACAAACTGCAGTCTTTTAACTAACAGATTGGTATCCAAATTTTAGAACAGAAAAGTAAAAATATGAGTTTACTCCTGATGCATTACATTAATTGTTTTTAAAATAATATTTAATAGAACAGGCTCTTAAATAGCACAAATAACAGATTTTAGCATAGAATAAAAAGCACTTTACCTTCTGTATTAAGGCAATGGCAGAAACTGGATTTCGATTTCTTCTAGCCATCAGTAATGTCTCCAACAGCCCATTCATGGCGACTACTAAACAGTTTGATGGGGCCATTACTCCTTGTGAGGCAATTATAGGTTGAAGACAATGCTCCAATTCACTCACAAGCTTGTCATAAATGTTTCCAATATCATCAGTGGCATATGACTGTTCAAAATAGAAAGACTCAGTATTAAGAATGTTTAATTAAAATTGTTTTAAGGAACCTAGAAAACTTTACAGTAAAAACTCACCATTTGAGGGGGAGCTGCAGCTGGAAACGCAGGTGCTACACTTTCCTAAAAAATGAAACAGTCAATGACATCAAACATTCTCTTCAATCTTAGACATGCAGTACAACAACATCAATTGATTGATAATTTTAATTACTCACAGTCACTGGTTTTGGCATGAACATGGCTGCATCTCTCTCCGTTAGAGGTAGGAAACCAGGAATGTTACGTGCGAATTCTTCATAGACAGCCATCTGCTGTGGTGTTACACCACCAACCTTCAACCTTATCTGCTCAGGCATCCTCTCAGCTTGGTACGTGAGCACTAAGGGATCACAGTATCTCCTCCCTTCATTACGTGCCTGCTTTCTTAGCTCAAATTCCTAAAGGAAAGATTATTCATTACATCAAGCTCATTTTTCCACATATATAGGATTGAGACTAGTCAATATCATTATGCAATGGTCACATAATAAATTCATTAGCAGAGAAGATAATCTTGGCAATGATATCCTTCAAGTATTTATTTAAACTATGGATTTTTGTCAGGGTAAAATATCACATTTCATCAAAATCCATACAATGATTTCATATCATGCTATTAGATGATCAAATAATTAATTATGTAATGGTATGGATACATAAGCAAAATAAAAACCAATTAATTTCCAATTTAGAAGTAAAAAAAATTATTAAAGTTCAATTATGTTTTTAACAAGATGTACATTAACTCAAGACTTACATTAACTAATCTCTTGTCAATTTCAGGAATTGCCTTTTCTATTGCTGTCTTTTGAATGAAGGCACAAGCCAATTCCATGTTTTCTTGAGCAGCAACAGAAGCTGCTTGATCAGCAAAATCCTTTTGCTGTGGTGTTGCACCCTGAAATTTAATTGGTTACTCATGAGATGCAATGATTATTTGAGACTGTGAGGATAGTATTAACATAAAGTTATGCTAGTGCATAATCACCTAAAAAAGGAATGCATTTTTATGGAATCTGCTTTTCTGAATAAATGTTATTTTAGACAAGGAT
>LYUA01000021.1:628705-642226 GCA_002093875.1 Calopteryx splendens
CACTTATTTCCCCTCTCGTGCTTTGTCATCGGCCAGGTTAACGCGAATGAACTTTAACAAAACTCGTAAATGATTTTTTGATTGCACATTAGTTTTTACTTACATTGTGATATCAGTTTGTATTTACATGCATATATGTATGTGGTTAATTATACATGCATCGTAGTTATATGGTTTAAGTAAATTTAAATGATGAAAATAAGTATTGGCATTTTATTTAATGAGAATTAATATCAAGACAGTGATACCAACAACAACATCTTATTGGGGGTCATTTTTCAAATCTATAAGTCTATTTTCAATTCTCCAATGGTCTTAAATCCCTTAAAAGACATCATCATTGAAATATATTGGAAGATATTGTTTGAAAGAAATATGACCCTTCCATTATGTCAAAATTTCGTCAAAAGAAATATTTCTGTCTAGTAAATATAATTTCTGATCACTTTTATTTAGGTGAAATACTACGGGAAATATCTTTTGTAACTATGCCATGCCTTGATAATTTTTCTTACTTTTGCTGTTTGTGAAGTGGAGTAATTTTCAAATGATTTCAAATCTATCTCTGGTTATGCTTCAATTACTTCAGTATTTATGATAAGATAAAATTGGCCTTTTTCTGCCTGTAGACACCATTACGAAAAGAAGAAGATAATATGCTCTATTTCTATTCCAATGGTTTGAAGATCACATACATTAATATTGCATATGTGTACTAGTATTTAGTGATTGAATTTACTTCCTTCAGTTACACTCAAAAGAGAAATGGACGAATGTACAACCTGCCTACCGAATCTGCATACACCGTAACACTGAGAAACAAAGGATCAGGTACAAGGCAGAGACGCAACGTATCTGTTTCATTTCCGGGGCCCACAATCTACGCTGACTTTTGCTTACTCCTCAGCTGATAGATAGAAAATGCTTCATCATAATTATCAGTCAAGAGGCCTGTCCATGGAAGAAGGAAAAGATAATTTCTCCTTCTTCTAAGGCTCATCCTCTCGTAAATATTCCGCTGAGAGCAGTGAAATAACATGAACAGTATATGAGGCCGCTTGAAACATCAAGACATATGGCCTCATAAGAACATCCAATTTTGCTTTTGCTTACATAAGCTGCAAGTGTGTTTGGTAGAGATCACCTCAAAGTTCATCTCGCTGGATAGCACCCTTATTCAGCTCAAAAAATGAACATTTAAAATAATTTTACTAAAAAATGTATACATAAAAGAATGGCTATTTCAATGTCATTAGAAGCTAAAGTGGCAATGTAATAGTTATAAAAGCAAAGAAAGAACAGTGGACTTTAGCACGTTGGCCGACTGCACATGGAGTTTCAGCAGATGTTGGAAAGAGGAGCTACCATGGGGTAAAAGACTTAGTATTAGATGGGAGAGGATGGAGGGCTGCAGTCATCCAATCTTTGGATTGAAATACTGATGATGATGATATAAAAGAAGAAAAATAAATCACACTTAAATGAAGCTTCAACTTAAAATATCACTATTACAATGTCGTTTGAAGCTAAAGTGGTGACATAATAACTATAAAAGCAAAGAAAGAACAGTGGACGTAATAGTACATCGGATGACCGGACATGGAATTTCTGCAGGACGTAATAGCATGTCCATCGGCATTGAATGGTTAACCATGAAAATGGCAGATTCCCTTGTATTATCTGTCTATGTAGGTTGGGAATCTATTTTGACTAGTAATGTTCTTCCACTGTATTACACATACTACTTAAATCTTCTTCCAATCTCCTTGCTCAGCCCCACTCCAACACCTCATTGACTTGGTTTATTTTCTACGGTTCCAGAATGGATAATCTGATAATTTCCACCCCAGAAATCACCAATGATGGAATGTCCTGTTGTTAAGGTATGAGCAGTCTCAGCCGACACAAGCACGTCTCATGTGCAATTTTTCTGTTTACCTCTGTGTGTATAGCACCCAATGAAATTTTCAATCTTTCTGTTAGTTCTCTTTAAGTTATTCGAAGATCATCTCTCATAATGACAGCACCAGTGTTAATTTTTACTTCCGTAAGAGCAGTGACTGAAGGTCCAGGTCCAACTTCCTTAGAAATTGTCTCCTAGCTTTAAACATTTTAAACCATCTTCTAGCTGTGTCACAGAGAAGAACAGACTTTGCAATTGCCTCCTGTAGCATTACATAGCCATCGGCAGATGATTTTTTCAGGCGAAAGCAAAAATTTCAATGCAGCGTAATGCTCGTCGTGTGTTACCACCTTAGTTGAAGTAGGTAAATTGAACATTTTTCAACTTGCAATGACTGCTGCTAATGCAATACTGGAGTCAAATCATGAAACTTGTACTTTATATACATTACACTTTAAGCTAACAAAATAAAATATTAATTTTTTTCAGAATAAATTAAGTGATTAAAAAAATAATTATCATTATTTATTGGACAGCCCTCATCTTTACAATATTTTAATTTCTTATTAGCTTATTATCATGAGACCACATGTTTACATAATCAAGGTCAATTGGCATATGACTGATAGTGATATTTATAATGCCATATGTTGAGATCAATGCAATGTCGTCTGAAAATAAAAATATTTTACAATTCTGTACCACACCAACTAACTACACCATTTACCATACATACTTGTGTATAGTTTGACCCCTGAATTTTTGGTGAAAACCTTTGATTTTTTCACGTAACTCCTGTATAGCCCACCTAAGGTTTTTGGGAACTTCAGATTTCTATCAGGATTGATATTTTCACTTTGATGTCTAAAAGTTTACAACAGAGGTTTATAAGGAATATTTTGATTTATAATAGCTATTGGCATCAAAATAATATCATAAAATTAACTAACTGCAAAGATTGTTACTATCAACTATCACCCAATCTTGTGAAGAAAAAATATATAATGTAGAATTAGGTNCCTTATGATCAATATGTGATGTGTATATATAGATACTATGAAGTGTACATTTTGAATGAAAATGACTTTTATCAATTACTTTTAAGAAAATATTAAGACAAATAAACAAAGGATATGTTATGCACGTGTCACAATCCCTTGTCATTTTTACATTCATTTGAGGATGTAACACTAACGACATTGTAGCTACTATTCAACCACAGTGAAAACTAGGAAGAGTGAAATGCTACAATGTTATTCTTTTAAGTGTAAGAAGAATCGAAGAATCAAAACATTGTTACTGTATCTGTGAGTGTTCTACATCATATTTTTAAGAAGATAGAGTGAGTACTCCAGTATAGGTATACCTGTTGTAGGAGTACCTGATTATTTTCTTGAATCAATGCATCTCCACGAATCATTTTTATCTATAAACTTGGCCCAACCAGGTATTTTCAGTCACACATGAGCATTCAAAAAGGTAGTTCACTGTTATATCTCTTAAAAATGAGTTGTAAGCTGATTCTTGTAAGAGATTTTTAACAATTCTTACAGTGGTAAGGGAAAAATATACATAAAATTAGAATTAATACATATTTTTGAAAATTCTTCATGATTTAGTTGAAATTACAACATATAACAGCATCAGCAATAAGTGTAATCATTCAGAAAGGAAATATTCTACAAAACAGCATTTTTAAAAATTATTAAATATGCATTATAATGGTTCTTATAGGAATCCGGTTCAACTTGTTAAAGAAAAAAATGCAGCTACCCCAGTCAGGGCTCATTCACTTCCTTTTCAAAGCAAATGAAAAAGGATAGAAAATAGACTTCCATCAGGTTTGAACAATATAATAGTATGAACTGGCTAGCTTTACTTTTAAACATGGACCCTGTCAGTCCAGAGCAAAATATCCTCACCAACTAATCTACCACCTCAAAGTCTGTCTCCATAACAGGAATGGTTGTTGTGTTATTTTATACATTATGGATTTTCTAATTAGAATTACTAGCATGATATAACCTCATATGTTAGTGTACCACATAAAACTATGTACTAAAACTTAGTTTACTTTTTCACAGCAACCATATTTTTATCTTGAATGAAAGAATTAAGAGTCCCCATTCCATGATTTCATTACAGGGGAATGCAATCTTTATCAATGTCTCATATTACATACAAGGAACATATACAATTAATTCCATTTCCCACAGCCAATTTTTCATCATAATGAAAATCTAACTACATTGGTTGATTCAATCTGGCTAATAATTAACCTGGCTGGATCAGTTCTTTCTTACTGGCATTTTCATACTTCACTCATCATAACAACGCTGCATAATGTTTGGTAAATGGGCCCATAGAACCTGAATTATTTGGAAATAAGTGAAAAAATGACATTGCACGTAAATGAAATGAAAAATGGGTTGATTTAGGTCATGCACATCTTTATGCCTAATTCCAACCATCAGTTACCATCAAATAATATGAAAATTCTTGCTGTGAGTTTTCTCAAGGTCGTGTCCTAAATTGCAGAAATACCTTGTTATGTAGTGAATTTGATCAGTCCAAGCCCCTTCATCCTTCTAATAAATGTCAATTTATGTCCATATATGATTAATTAGGAGAATTAAGGAAGGAATGTTTACAGGCATTATGAATTAACAGTTAAAGAGTGACACAATAATACGACAAAAACAATTATTCACTTTTTACAATAAAGGGATGGAAGGGTGCTTATGCATCGGCATAAATTAAATATTAATCGTAATCATTCATTTCCCTGGCCACTCTTGCAACATCATTAATACTAACAGAATATCATGTACAAAGGTGATATTTTCAATTTTATATCATTGGCACAGTTGATGACATTGATAAGACCTATTTTTATGCTCATTTGAATTATTACCTTGTAACTGAACTACCATGCCAAAGAAGTAATATCCTATTGAATAATACAACATTAACCTTCCAAATATACATCAACATGGTGGACATACACACAATAACCTGCTCATGCATGCGTATAGACTTCTCTCTCATCAAGGAAGTTGTATTCTATGACTTTTGAGTTCATTCTGTTAATAAATGCTAAAAGATTATGATTTCAAGAACTAACTAAAAATCATAAATTTGTCTACACACACTCAGTAAAAGAACATCCACCATTGGCAAGTACCTTATTATCACCTAAATTATGGAGTACAATCTGTTCAATAACCACACTGGGATCATTAAAATGTGTAGAATCTGCTTGTACATTCTCTCCTGAGTTATCCACATAATATTATTAAAATGACAAAGAAAACATTCAAGCACCAAAGAACTATTAGGCACCAGTCAAACAATGCAATACTCTTGTGCATTGATAAGACTATCTGCAAGAGCAAGATTAGTATCAAAATAAGTGACTCACCAAGGAATTTGCCATAGCTGAATGCTCCTGCCCAACCTTTTCCATGGGAAAATCTGGAGTGTTGGGATATAACAAAGGCGCAAGCACTACAGGCACCAACTCTCGGTGGAAATCTCTACACAGGTTCTTCAGGAATGCCTCTTTAGTTTCTGGCCAAACACCTAAGAGCAAAGTACAGTTCAAAATACATTTTAACCTTAATCATTAACAGTGTTCGTGCGCTATTTGGCAAAGGTAGTATTGAAATTTACCAAATTGGTCTTTGGGTCCGTGTAAGAGATTGCTGAGGATGAGATGTAAAACTTCTGGTGCAGCGTCGTGTAAACCTCCTTCCTGGAGACTACTACTCCTCCCTAAAAATATGTCATTAAATTAATGCTTGCACTATTAGCATGTATATAATCGACTTCAATTGTTATATTCTAATTACCGTCAATGTATGAGCGTATGAGATCAGGCAGCTTTTGCTTCACAAACTGAGCAGCGTAACTCTGGGTTTCTGGATTTAAGGAATGCAATAAAGCAAAGCCAAATACCACTTCTTGAATGGGCGTGAGCTTTAGTACCTTACTAATTTGTGGTAAAAGTTGTGCTGATGGTTTTAGAGTCTATAAAAAGTAACAACATAGTTTACAATTACCAAATGAAAACATCCAAATAACTATTGTCGACTATAAGAGAAAGTTATGACAGACCTTCTGATGATGAAGAGGGTTATCGATAGCGTAGCAAAGGTTTGATAAGAAGCTAGGCTTTGCAATTAAATTGGAGCACTCTTGAATGAGCAATTGAGTCTGGTGAAAATCCTTGCCGCTGGATTTGCCTCCCTCAGCACTGAAATCGACGTGTGAGAAGAGACAGCGCAGCAAGTGTCGATCTGCTTCTAGGCCGTGTGATGCCACCAGCTTATGGAGAAAATTCATGGCATCAATAAACATCCTTTCATAAAAAATACATTTAATGCTTCATAAATTTTCCAAAATCATCTCCCAAGAATAAAGTTTTTACGATTTACATTAATTTGTTCATTTTACAAACACATAGTTTAAAAATTCTACGAAAACGAACACAATAGGTGGCCTATTTCATGAAAAGTTTACAAACTATGACAATGTAATGACGTTTTCGGAAGTGGAAAGATTGTTCAATTTTGTCATAAATACACTAATCTATAATCGTTAATAAAGCATTTGCATGAATATTTACCAGGTATATCATTATTTACTACAAAAATGTGATGAAAATACACAAATTTTCAACAAATATTCAATGGAATTTGATAGATCTAGATTTGGGGTCGGAATGACAACAGCGCATTTACGCTTCGTACACTGGAACACGTAGAGTTTTTTTCAGATAAAATTACCTTAAAGGATAAAATTAAATAAATATACTTACACGTGATATTTCCTGAGCACTTGATTTATGATTTTTCTTATTTAAATTTACAACCAAATAACTTATTTGTGACAAGGTAAAAGACAACGAGTCCAGGTTCATAGTTCCATGAATACGGCCTCGAAAGCTTCAAATACGTTTGAAGCTTTCTTTGGTATCCACGAAAAGCTTCCCTGGTTCCCCCTGTTGTTGTAAGCGTAACTTCTACATTGATATAATCCTAAGTCCAACATCGGGAAGAAAATTATAATACAAATCTCACAACAACATCATGGCGAACACAACAGCAGTTACAGTAATGTCCCATCGTGCACTTTCGGCAAGTGTCGTAAACACCCGTAAATGAACAGATGGCGGTGTCCGCAGTTAAGCAGCGTAGCAGCGTTTTAGTTTATTATGTTTTTCAGGAAATGTAAATAAGAAGACGTTGATATTTCAATATTCAAGTCCTGAATAATATTAGGTATATCTTGTGTAGGATATGAATACCGCTATTTAATTTAGTGCCGTGATGATTTATTTTCAATGACGTTTTCTTGTTATTCCGTGTGGTTGTGTTTTTGCTTCCGTTCCAAATGGTTCAAGTCTACAGCTAAACATTGAATTTATTATGGACCTTTTTTCTTTCATTGTGTGAAATGTTATGAATGCGCGGCATTTAAGCTTAAAATGCCAGTTGATCTGAAATCCATGAAGATACAAATCTATTAAGTTATGTGAATATATAAGGGTGTCGGAAGTTTGTGACTGAGTAAAGTTGGAAGTTAATGATGCCTCCTGTGAAAAAGTGTCATATTTTTGTCTCATAAGAGTGTGTTCACAAATTTTGCATGTATTTATGTGCGAATTGCACAACGTTGCAGGGAATCATTCGTAGGGTATGTTGGCGGAACGATATTAGGGACGTACTGTTGAGGATATATCGAAATAATGCATTCCTTTTTCCATGATTATCGCGTTTCGTTCTTTGGCCAAAGAAAGAGATTTTCACTTCTTGCCGAGGATATTTTTTAAATATAGCATTTCCAGATGTGATTAACGTCCACTAGTACTTGAACGGTTCTGTGGTCTTCAAGTATCTGTGCTAACGTAGAATAAATGAATATTAGTAGGTTCCTTTGCTTTGTACGTTGAAATGCTTCGCAGTTTACGCATCGCAATACTGCATCACATATTATCTTTAATTCCCATAGTGGTCAGGCTGGCGTATTGATGGTTCTGGGATAAGGACATGAGTGAAGTAATTGGTGGCTCTATCTGGCTGAGACGTGCAAAAATCTATTCCACAGAGTAAATTAGCCGAAACCCAAAACTGTGGCAACCCTTCCCCGTATCAATAATAGAAGAGGAATATCTTAACGAATTTAGACTATCTGTCGTTTAGAGGTGTATTTTCAGACTTCATTATTTTTCAAGCAACCGTATGGCAGAAGAAGTTATGTATAAGTTTCTAGGGGAACCCAGGGGGCCATCGCCTCCTCCTCTTGTGTATGAAAGGCTTTCTTCAATGAAAAAATGATGCGGAAAAGTAAGCATCATAAACTTCTTGAAGACGTTGGGTCTCCCAATGCAATCCCCAACATATGGCAGCCACAGTGCTTTCAGAAGTATTGGTGGGCCAGATCAGGGTTAGAGCGTGAATTTTACTATGAAAGTATTTTCTTAATTAATTCATCAAATATACAAGATTATGATCGAATTTTTTTTGTATATTTTCAGAGAATATCATGCAATAAATATCAAGCTACTAGAATAATATACCTTCCTATATTATTCCCCTATTGCTTTTTGTGGGCCATGCTTGGGTAATTTTAATGCAGCAAGCTTCATCTGTTGATTGTTGGAGCACCTTTCTCCTGAATTAGGGGAGTACATGTGACGGGATTGCTTTAAGATTTGGTCCAATAGTATATGAAATAATGTGGATATCAAGAAATTGTGGAAAAAATCTAACTAATTCACTTGCCAAATTAAATGTGAGAGAGATGATGTGAATAAGTTTTCAACAAAATAAATGTGCATGCAGGGAGGTAAAATTAAAAACAGGATTCAATGAAATCAATTCTCCAATGGCATGCCACTGTTCCATAGACTGCCTGTCCCTTGCACTTTTTTGGCCAAAATATCCTAAACCTTCAAGATATGAATCACCAAGAAAAAGATTTTATTTAGTAAGGAGGTGTCGACACTATGATTATGGCAAAGGTTAGAGTGCTTGGATTATGTGATGGACTGTCTTTTTTTGGCAGATTTTTTATGCATTCCCATTGTTAAATTCAGGACTGAGAATTAGGGACAAAAGTTTCATCATTAACCAGAAAATATCATTCATCAACAGTAGACAACAAACATGGTAGAAACTAAAGAGATTTGCAGACTTTGCCAAAAGAAACTTCAGGCAAATCCCCAGCTGCTTAATTAAAATTCAGTTTGCATTGAGGCAAGCATTTAATGGGCTAAGAATGTTTGTGAATTTTCGAGTTGATGATGAATTGATAAATATTTCTGAGAAGAAAACAATGCTTTTGTATTGCTTCTATTAATTCATCTGGGAGCAAAGTCACATAAATGGTGGAAGATCTCATTAGTAGGATTAGTCAGGCCAAGGTGGCTTTTAATAAAAATAAACCACTCCTTTCATCGAATAAAATCTAATTGAGCCTAAGAAAACACCTCCTCAAGACCTTTGTCTGGGGCATTTAACTTTGTGCAAGTGAAACACTCTCTTGGCACAGATAGAAAAAAGAGAATAGAGGCCTATGCGATGTGGTGCTACTGGAGAATCCTCAAGATATCGTGAGTAGATTGGATAACTAACAGAGAGCTGAGGAAGTGCCCTATCAATGGAACATTGTGAGAAAGAGAAGAGACTCCTGGATAGGTTACATCTTAAGACATGATGGACTATTGGGAAAGATATTAGAGGGCTCAATTAAAGGTGCCAATGTGAGAGGCAGACCCTGAAAGGAGTACATGAATCAAATTGTTGAGGATGTGGGGTGGCATTCCTACCGGGAGTGGAAGAGAAGAGAATGGCACAAGATCAGGAGAAGTGGAAAACAAAAATAACTGCTGCAAATCAATTACAGATTGTTGACCAAAGAAAAATAAGATTAATTTATCATAATTAGCAGTAGTCTTAACAGTCAAGGTAGGGTTTTGATGAACCAAGGAATTAAGTACTGTTACGCTTTTAAATCCTGCCTAATATGACAAAAAACACCCTTGTCATCATCGGTTATTCACTAATAAAAGTTTTTTGGATGCACCTTCATAGTTAATATATATTACTTATTGCATGGATTCACTTTGTCCTACATAATTTCTTGAGTTCATATTTTCTATATTCATGCCTTCCAGAAACCCCATAATTTTTCTCTCTTGTTCAATATTCTCCCTTTAATCACAAAAAAAATGTTACTGATCATGAATGGAAAATTTACTTTTAACTATATTACATGGCACACATTTTAAATTTGGAACAATGCAGTGAAAAAAATCTAATCTATAACGGTGTACACTTGGAAAAATACCTGGGAAGAGATTTGCTGGCCTTGAAATATTAAATTGCTGAGCACCCTGCTAACTCAAGAGACCACTACTACTATTAAATTTTAATTAAATTAATTTTGCATGAGAAAATAGTGTTTCATCATCATTGGTAATATAGCAATTAGGGAAAGACTAGGCTGAACACTATTTATGTTCTCCATCAAGTCATTACTTTCAACCCAAGACCAAGCCTTAGAGCTATGGTTCATATTAAAATCTTTTCTTTCCATTTTTACATTTTTTTACAAAGTCCCAACTGTCATTTCCTTTTTATTTGTCAATTCTTTTTCTGACAAAATTCTTCTCCCATTGTTCTCAACACTTCACTCATTTTCACAATATTACTACCCTGATTAACTAAATTGCAAAACTCTTAATTACTGCTACTCAATTACTTACTGGTTAACTACAAATTGATTAAATTAAATAGCAATACTCTAGTCAACAAGTATATTTCTTTTTCTTAATGTTTTCATTATTACCTTGCTTAATGTTGCATTAGTTCTCCGGTATTCCCTCCACTTCGTAAAACCAATATAATCTTAACATAGGTAATCATCATTCACACCTATTTTTCAATCTTTTGTTGATGATTCTTAATATTAGGTGAGCTTTGTCGTCAGTAAATTCGTGTATTTTTTAAATCCTATGTTGCTGATGAGTGTTAGCAGACCTAAAAGGTTTTTTGGAGCACTAAAATTTCTATTTTATTGTACAATCATTTCTTGAAACCCACATTATTGCAGCAATTCCACATTACATTGTGAAAACCTGGGCAACTACAGATGCTATTTTATTTGCCCATGTTGCTATCTTGACTAGTACATCAAAGTAGTTACCCGAGTCTGATAATGGCAAGTTGCGTGAGTGCTGCTTCATTCAGAATCCTAGGGCTTAGGATAAATATTTTAGGCCTAGGGTTTAGGATAAATATTTTAGAACATGTAACTGTTAATTTTGCTTTGTAGATATGTAACTATGAAATAATTAGTTTCACTGACTAGATGAAAGCAGTTAACTCAATGCTGGTACTATATGGGCAGACCAAGTTAACTTACAACGGTGTACTTCATTTTTTTATAATGGTAATATTTATTCACCATAGGCATATAAATTATGCATAGTTTCGTCATAGTAGAATACTATTTTATATTTCCAGATATAGGTAATATGTAATGAACAAATTAATACATGAAGTAAAGAATACATAATGCTCAATCAAATACATTTTTTTTAATCATTCACATTGCAAAATAACTTAATTAACTTAGCAGCCTTTTGAGAGTACTTTTAAACTTGGCTGCAGCTTTTATGCTTTTAATGGGGTTTGGTAATTTGTTGCAAAAAAAACCCCTTGATTATCCATTCCTGTAATGCTTTTATCAATTCCATGATGTTTAACATGGAGGAAACTTTTAACTCTAGTATTATGCCTCTGGACATCAGTTTTTTTTAACATATCTAGGGTCTTGTGTATAAGACAGTTTCAAGGATGTACAGGCACGGAACAGGTAAGATAGCTAGCTGTTCAAAGATGGGTTTACTGGGTGCTCTATTGGAAGAATGAGTTATTGTACGTATTATTCTCTTCTGCATTTTGAATAACCTATGAAGACGGACGGAAGATCCCCAAAAGGGAATGCCATAGTTTAAAAGTAACTGCACATAGCCAAAGTATATTAAACATAAAAAGGGGAAATGTCTTATTAATTGTATGTGACCTGATATTTTGACAAAGCGAAGTGTTTTAATAAGAATACTTACACTAATTTTTGATACTAAGGTATACTTCATTATCAACAGTAGTGTCGCCCATCTTTTCAAGAAGTCTGTCTTTGAGATAAGAGGCTTGCATCCTAGGATCTTGATATGCCTGAAGTAAACTTCACAAATAAAATGAGTGTGGGTACAACATGAATCTTGAGTTCAAAACAACTGTAATGGTGAGCCCAAAAAAGTTGAGGGCTGTAAATAGATAAACAAATTTTCAGTTGATGAAGGATACTTTTTTATAAAGTCCACAATGTATATACATTCTCAAGATACTAAAAATCTTAACTTACAGATAAAATATCTGTTTGAACTGTTTGTGAACTCTCTAAAAAAAACTCTTACTTGATGTCATGCGCACTGGTTACTTACAAATGAGATAAACAATATTGGTTAACCTGGATGCTTCATGGCTAGTAGCTTTTGTAGGGAGTTTTGCAAAGGTGGTGGTGTTGGCATCTATGCAAATGATAATGTTCGAGCTAATAATCTTAAAAAATCCTGAAATTTTTTATTTAGAGCTCTACTTAGAATGCTGTGCTGCAAGAGTGTCAAACCATGGTGTCAGATAAATGTTATTCCTGCATACAGATTTCTCAATGGAAACTGTAAAATTACATGAAAGACTTGAAACGTATTGTGCGAATAGTTTCTAAACGAAGTAACAAACTTGCCAATGGACGCTCTCTTCAAACCACTACAAGTTCAATCAATCTGGTGAGTACCAGGGGATTTACAGGACAAGGCAAAATATTAATTATCATATGAATTTTATTAAGAAACACGAGTCCAGTTACAGCTGGTAATACCAGGTTCAATAATGGGTAAGACAACTTCCAACATTTTCATGCCCGTGACGAGAGAAAATAGCCAAGACACGACCAAAAGAAATCAAGGACAGCTATCACTCGCTCACAACCCTGGGTGTCCTTCGAAAACAGCATTCAAGTAAAAATTACCCACTTCAGGGCCGATGTTCAGATCACATGGGGTGGAGATTGGGAGGGGGAATACTCTGGACAGTAGAAGGGGGAACTAAACTATCTTTCTTGTCTAGTCTTTCGCTGAGTTACATCAGCCTTCAAATCACTGGAAGCGATTGGATAATTATGAGCTATATCTTACTTTTACTTGGTGCAGTGTAAGGTTATGCCTTTTTGCTCTGCATCCCTCAGCCACAGTAGTCAATTTTCTTCCTACAATGTCTGCTATAAAGGTCCACTCTCCCCTGGTGAGGGGTCAGCGTGGACATCTTGGGGCAGACAGCTGACTACACGGGATAGCAAGATAAAATGGGTTAGCCTTGATACAATTAAGGGTCATAGGCTTGAGATGAGGTGTTGGCACCTTCGGCATTAGTCCCCTTTGGTGAAGTACTTCAGCTAAGTCCCAAAAGGCTGAATGTTCTTCAGAAGGGGAATTGTCCAAAGAAAAGGAAAAAACTAATAGACACATAAAAATGACACAGATTTATGTA
>LYUA01000021.1:653853-664910 GCA_002093875.1 Calopteryx splendens
GAGCTCTACCCTCACCTACCAAACCGACCTTCGGGTTGATTACTGTGGTTGGGTCTATGACTGAAGTGAGTTGATTTATAACTTTCAAAATGTGTTGCTGAAGTTAGTCCCTCAACATATGCATGCTCCAACAAAAATTTTCTTGAAAAGTTGGTTAGAATTTTGATTTTTATACTATGTATGCATTTGAATTACTTTAGACAAATTTATTTCCATCAGCCATCAGTAATTCAATCCAAAGATTGATTCGCTACAGCCTTCCATCCTTCCCTATCCAATGTCAATTCTTTTACACCATGATAGCTTATCTTCTCATCTTTGTTTCATTATAAAAATAAAATAGCAATTCAATTGGAAGCTACATTTATTCAGCGCCATTGAAAAGTAGGTAAATAGTAAAATAAAACTCCACTTAGAGAGTACTCTGAATAAGATTAAGTAATACTTATGATTCACATAAATGAAATGAAATGCTGCTCTTAATGTGTGGAAATCCTCCAAAGGATTTTATTTCTACAACTTGTTGCCTAACTCCACGGGCACATGGTTTGTGGTACAAAAGAGGTTGATTTGACGAATGACCTGTTTCAAAGTCACTCCATTTTGCTGCCTGCTTGAAAAATACTGTACATTGTCAGGTAGCCAAAGGAACACTCTGGTATCCCCAGCATCTTTAACAATCATGATTTTACTGGAAAAAGGCAAAAATAGGAGCAGACCTGTCAATATATAAAAACATAAATGATTGACTTTGAAACAAGCCACACCCCACTAAACCTCTTTTACAATTGATATCCGAAGAATGGATACAGTAATTTCCTCTTTACAAACATAGCATTACAGGATCATATGTATGTACAGGCACAGTGACTTGACAACATGGTTCAAAGAATGAGGTAACAGAGTAAACATCTGTAACAAATGAATCAAAGAGCTTGGGAGCTGAATGGAAACAGTGTAGCACAAAAACCATATTCAACATTTAGGAAGTACCAAAAGCCTCATCAAGGCAATATTTTTCAATCAGAAATGAGGTTTTCCTAATAATCTTATTTAAGTATTTTTATACTTATCCGTAAAGATAAATCATTTCGAATTAACAATATGTGTATCCCATTAAGGTCCAACACAAACATTTTCTGATGAAATGGGATCACAATCTTTATAAAATAAATCATCTGTACATTATAACAATTATAGTTTGAAAAAACAGATATTTCAATCTCTATACATTTTCTTAGAGTTAAAGAGTAACGATCATTTTAGTAGATCTTCATTCAATAGAGTTTTACAAATAATTTGCAAAAATAAACTGAGAATGACTGCGAGGGAGGATGCCTTCAATATGATAGCCATGTCAAATGTTGATCTTTCTTTCCTTTTTTGGCAGTGAACACATAACAATACATGCTTGACATGACACAAGTTTAACAACAATTAAATTCCTTTAACTTCCTAGAAAAATTAATACCTCACTTTTGCCCAATAAATGGTCAATTTTAAAATCACAATGAAATTTTAGAAGATCACTGATTTCATGTGGACAAGTAAATTGATGGCAGTACTATTTTGAGTTGGTGTATTGTATTTCTTCTGGTGGGCAAGAGGAAACTATGGAGAAAAAATATAATATTACATTTCTGACGAGCAAACATCCCTTGCATTATGTGAGGTAACTTTTGTACCTGTGAATGCGTGACACATAGGGTTACTGGCATGAAAATACTTTTGCACCTTCACTTAACAGCAGCCCACAGAAATTTGTATAACAACTAATTTACACATCATATAATTTCTATTATACACAATAACATAGGGACCACAGCAGCCTTGCTCTACTGTTTGATATAATCATCTTTTTCTACAAAACTAGAACCTTTGTTAGTCCATCACCAGGCACAAGTTGACGAAGTAATGTTAATAAAATGAACTTACAGATCACTAAAGGTTTCTTTGTTAACACAATAGCCAAGAAAGAACTTCAACTCCCACAACCCATTACACAGCAAATAAGGCTCAATTTCAATACAGAGCCCATGATGAGTCATTAAAGCCCAAATAGCTAAAAAAATTACATGGAATGTTCGAAAAATCTATTGCCACTTAAAGCATATTCGTTCAGCAAATGGCAAATAAAAGAAATGTAAACATAGCCATAAAAATGTACTCTATAAACACTCCACAGAACTGTACAATAACAGTATTGTACATATGCATTTTCTTTTTCTCAATCACACAGTCAAAAATTAAACCTACTACTGTTTGATGCCCTTGTATCCCTCCCAGAGTGTACAACGTCACTCTCTGGAATGTGTAAATGCACGAAAAGATCAAAGAAAACTTAATAACACAAATAAAACAATTATGAGCAAGGATATTGTGGTCTAATTCAAACAAAGGCAAGAATGACCTCATCACTGGAAGAAACAAGCATTACATGAGGTCATCCTATGCTGGAAACTGAGCCTTCAGGTTACATACAACAATTCAACAGCCATTTCACACTTTGTATCACTCTAACAATCTGCTACAAATCCCTTTAGAACAAAGGGGTAAGCTCAACTACAAATCCTGAGTTTTAACTGTAACAAAGTGCCTTTCTGACTTTTTGGACTTTGTACTTAATGAAGGCATCACTTTCTTGAAATTGAAAGGCATGATTTAAAAAATTGCTGGCTAGATTCGGACAAGCCTTGCAAAATTTTCATCAACATCATGATTTCCATATCATACAAAAGTTAAAATTATTTCAATTTACCTGAAAAGTTGCACTTAAATCTTCATTAAATTTTAGGTACTTTTTCTTTTTTATTTATTTATTGCACGTACTTTTCACGGCTTAGCTGGTATATAGAGGATTAGATGAACAAATTGCATGTACCAAAAAATCACTACTTTCTGCCATCCAACTAATGTCTTGAAAGCCACAAGAGCACTTTGTTTACCAATCCACAACTGTGGCTCTACAGAAACTTTCCATAAAATATACAAACTGAATATCAGCTTCTCTGTAATCATGGTATAAGTGACACATCACAAAATCCGGCAGCTGCAAACTCACACACCTAACTGTGCCGTGGAAAACACTATCAATTCATATCACAGGCATCCTCACTTCATCTGGCTCTGGTAAAAATGAGCCAGGATCAAGAGTCATGCCTCACTGCATCTATTCAATGTACTTGCAATAATCACTGACCATTTCAATCTCTTCCCAAGGAACAACACCAAAGCCTCATATCCTGACAATGTACACAAAAAATTACCTAGTGGCTCACAGGCATTGTTTGTTCAGGATTTCATCCTGTCCATTTGCAATCCCCTAAAAGATGGCAGATATGAATGTCATTGTCATTAATACCAACTTGTGAAGAAACCACCTCACTCACTTTAAACCAGCACACTCCATGTGGAGGGTCGGCCAAATGTTCATTTAACTTTGATGGGACAGAGCAGAATGTGGCCTATTTTTCTTGTTTTTTTTGAGCTTTCAGATCTTGGTACGAGTGCTTCTTTTCGTTGGCCCAGGTAGACTCCTCACAGCCTTTGCTTGAGGAGGGAAAAATGCTTCTTAGAATCCATTTGCAGTGAGGAAAAGAGAAGGTGCAGGAGACACACTGCGTATGGATGAAGGAAACAAGCACACATGAAGGAGCTAGCGTGGGGAAGTTGATGGGCCAGCCACTCAAACATGCCCACGGCTACCACTGTGAGTTGTACACCAATCTGAAAGAAAAATGAAAGATATTATAGAAAATTCAGAGAGAAATAGTAATGAACTCATATTAAAATGACCTCAGATGCAAAGACATCCAGAACCAACTAAGGCATATGAAGGCATCTATGTCACTAAATTAAACTAAATTCAACTTCTCAGAAATACCTCTGTATTACTTAAATGCATTTTATCAACATCATTAAACTTTCGTATGAGACCATTGACTCAAGCCATTATATCCATCTGTAACTGATTAATTAACTTCTCTTCCAGGCATAAAAATTGGCAGATATGTTATTTTGCACGTCTTCCCTCTGCCTCTACTTGAGTGGGGTTAGTTCTATGGTTGTACCAAATCTTCTACATTTTAAATCATGATATAGGCTTTTTATGCAAGTTTGAAAAAGTATAAGGATAGATTTAAAAATTATACCTTCCATTTTCTTAATTGAAAAACCTCTCATAGGCATAGAATGTGAATTGCATTACAGCCCCTGAACTTTAAGGTTCGCTTGCAGAGTGAAAGTTTTTGTGTGTTTTAGTGGAGATGACAAAATTTGACAGTAAACATGGAGCTTAATGACACAAAAAGCTTAACATAAGTGCAAGGACAACAGTAAAGATTGGGCTCCTTAATGCCAAAGAAACTGATGCACTAAACTGAGAAGGTAAATGATAGTAATTCACTTAAAAAAGAAATGTAAGGCAAATCCCAAACTTGCTACATCAGAGCCCCCGATCATACATTCTCTTAACATTTTGCGCGAGTTGAACATTATGTATCTATTATTTGTCCCTATTATGCCCCGAATTCTAGATCATGCTCAATGTTTATACCCCCTGAAAACATATGGGATGATCAATTGTTTATTGTTACAATTTCTCTGTATTATATTTATATAATTAACAAATTTTAACAAACAAAATAAGATTTAAAATATATCTAACAAATTATGTGATGCATGAAACTTGTTCAATAAATATTTAAACTTCCAAAATTTCATGATTGTATGTGATCATTTTATTTAAGCTGAACTGATGTGTCTAATCTAAACTTAAACAAATTAATCAGGTGATATTTAAGCTTTAACAGCTACAGCAGAGTGAATAAATCTCACCAATACTTACAATAATCTTAATAACTGCAACATTTTCATCACAAAACATTGTGCCAGGCCACTATTTCCTCTTTGCATGGAGCATCTCCATTAGAAGTGTTTGAGTTGGTGCTCCTCCAGTGCAGTGCTTATGGTACAAGTGGTCCTCTCCTCTGCTTGCAAGCTGGTGGATCTCAGGGAGTACCATCAACAGCTTCGTGAATTTATCCTGAGGTGAATAAAAAAATGATTAAATGAATTGAAAAGACTTTTTTTGGTCAATGGAGAAACATACCACTGGTAGAACCTGAGAATGGTTAGTGATTGAAATTTAGTCAATGATTTATGTTTTCAAAAGTTGATTACTTTTGAGCTAGAAAGAGTACAATTTTTTTATGTTGCTGATTATTAAGGTAAACTTATTAAGACTTTAAAGCAGAAGTAAGTAGCTCAAACACTAATTGTTTGCACACAAGAAATTGCTTAATCGCCTATCATCACAAAATATTTCCAAAGGAATATAAATGTACAAGACCATTTTTTTACAGGATATCAAATCTTTAAATATTATTTCTGATTCTCTGTATTTTTAGAGCCAAAATGGACTAAGAAACTAAGTTCTCTACCACCGATTTGCTATATCTTCATCTAGTATAAAGAGGAGAGAAACCTATAACTAATTGGAGGAGTGTGTTGGATAACTCACCTGTATTTGAGGGTAGCAAGTGACTGTGTAGTCCAAAAGTGCTTGCTGTACTTGATCATGGCCATCATGCACGTGCTTCCAGTTCATCAGCCCTCTTACCTCTGAAAAAATTATGTTAATGTCAGTATGAATTCTCAATCAAAGATGTGGAATAGCAACACAAGCCATCAGAATACAGAAAACAATTTCTGATATTGATTTTTGCAGAAGTTTACAATAAATGGCATCAGAAAAATAAGAAAAAGTTTATCGGAAATGTGACTCATCACATGGTAGATTATTATGATGTCATCAATCGTGACACACAAGTATAAAAATTTTATATGCAAAGAATGTGAGAATGATAAAAAATTTACAAAGCACATTTACTTTAGAAAAGATGACAAGCACGTATTTGGAGGCATGCATACCTGGGTTAAGAAGAAGAAGAAACTTGATGCAAATATAGTCGCTGACATCAAACTTTAGCTCCTCCAACTGTGCAGTGAGATCGCTGAAGTGGTCGGCTAGTGATGGTACACCAAGTAGTCCTAGGCACAAGAGGTCAAACTTCTGCCCGTTGGGAAGCGCCATCTCATCTGGCAGGTTATTGTGCATACGTTGGTGCATATGGTCCAATACCAACATATCTGACCATGAATGCTGCAATAGCTTCATCTGATCATCCACCTGAAATCCAAGAAGGGAAAGGTTCTAGAATCTCCTTGACCAAAAAGAAAGCTCTCCTCACAGTATTGTTGAAATATCATGACAGACTGGCCATTAGGGGGACTCACACACAGTTACAACTATATATATGTACATATTACTTCAGTTACAAGTATATATATATTACTTCAATTGATATTTAAATAAAATAAATCTTAATAAAATCACCCCATTCAAACTCTCCAGGGTAATTCACATTAATTTCCCTATAATGCCATATGGTGCACAAATGTGAATCCAAAGTTTTCACAACAGAAGATGTAGAAATGGTAAAAATCACCCTTGATGGCCATCAAAATGCATACACCCATTATATTTTGATTATTTGTTATTCAATAATAATGTGCATAATTACAGATGTAAACTTAGTAAATCCAAGAAGTCGCATTCTTTGCGCAGTGAATATATATATTTTTTTCACCTAAACTAATTATTTTGAAATTTCTGACAGTAATATTATCGGTACTCAAGTGAATTATACCCCACAGCACAAGCCAGAGTCACTGAGGCAGCGATCAAACATTTCCAACACACCCTACTGCTCAAATTACTTGGCCCATCGGCTCCACGTTACCTGCAATCCGACTCATAACAAAAGAGAATGAACTTCCTGTTTTAGCTTTTTTTGCCTGGGTCTACTTGGTCTATGATTGGATACGCCGCCACCCATATGTACCCCAACTGGACTACTACGCGCTTAGGCGACTACGACATGAGACACATTATGCATATCTAAAATAGTCGCTGAAAAGATTTTAAATTATGATTTTTTTAACCCGAGCTTTTTCGTCGTCATCCCCAAACCTGCGAGTGCTGGGACCATTGAGAATGCCTTCCATCATATGAATCCTCGTTCATGTGATGCAAACGAGTTGACTATAGTTTAAGGTCCCGAACAATTTGATTTTGGTGGACTAGGGAGGGTTGATTGGGAAATATGAGCGAAAGCCTGGGGTCTACGCATGAAGGCGGAAGATGCTGGGACGACGGGAGTGAGGAGGAAGTCGTAGTTCAGAAAGCCTTCTCCCAATCCTCTCGGTACATAATTTGAAACCCCGCCCAAGTTGCCCTTTGTTCCCATCGGCCGACGTTTCCTCATTCCAAAACACGCCCGTGACCGGCACGTCGGTCGGAACACGGAAAACGAGGGACTACCGTGAGTGAGAAAGGGGGGGGAGGGAGAGGCTCGCTCCGGCCACAACGCTGGGTTTCCCTCTCCGAGAGCTTGCGAGAAGTCTTAAGGATGAGTGGGCGGGGAGCGCGCGTCCCGCAACACATCCCTCCCTATTCTGCCGAGCATCCATCAGCCCAGACGACTCGCACTTCGCGGAGCCTCGCGCGCGCACAACCCGCGCGATTGGCTGGATATATTGGCTAGATCACGCGCGTACGACCTAAGGCACCTTTCACATTCCTCCAGTGTCCAGGAAGAACCTTGGATTCAAGGTTGGGGCGGTGTCTGGCGAGGGAGCGGCAAAAAGATGCAGCGGCGGCGGCGGCAAAAGACGACGGCTTCGGACAGCGACGCGTAAAACGAAGACAGGCGTGTATTCCCCTTGCACTCTCACGATGGAAGAGTGGCACATTTTACGCTTGGATTAAAGCGACAACATCGCAACCGATGCTTGATTCTTTGAAGTAGTTAATCTCGACAAAAGAGCGAGATGAGGATGCTCCTTTTTTGGCCTACTCCTTGGAAGTGGTCGACTAGTGAGATCACCGAGCCTTTCAACTTCCAGCTCCACGGATAACGTGGCCATACGCAGTCCGAAACAAATCAAAATTAAAAGGGATAAGAAACGGTCCCATTTTACCCATTATATCATCTCGAATCCGCCATCTTAAAACAAAATGGAGAGCAAAAATGCAAGCGCCTAATCAGAGATATCCTCCAAATAAATAGTATTTTTTATTAATGTACAGCCTAAAAATGCACGAAACTTCCTCCATCCTAAAAAAATTCAGTAGAAAAAGGAAATAAAGAGCTTTTCACTGCAGTATGTCCTAAAAAAACAACACGGCGTTCGAAGGAGAGATGGTTTACGCCCGATGCTACCTTCCGAGTGTAGTCGTCAGGTCGACTGCTGACGAATATCATACTTCTCTGATGATATTATTCACACCTTACCAAAATAATTTATGCATAGAACGTCAAATAATGCATCCACATGGCATAGGAATGCTAACGGAGGATAAAGCTAGGGGTGAAGTGCATGATCAACAGGCATACCGTAAACCTGTACCACGAAAATAGTCGGAGCGAGAAACGTGCGACTAGATACTTCTTGACCGGAGAGAAATTTATAGTACAGAAAGACAACGAAAAACCGCGACATTGCGAACCTTTTATTGAAAAACTAAATAAAAAAAACAAGGTGTCCTACCAGCAAAGCACGGGAGCTTCAATACTTACACGAAACTCAAAATGTACTTAATATTTACACGATACTCAAAACGTCCTCAGCATTTTGTGACCAAACGGTCACGTGTTCTTACGTAAAAACATGATATTTACAAGATGGGCCTTAATTATTGCCAGAATAATTTAGCTCCGCCAACCAATTGGTCATTAATTTTTTTCAAGCCATAAAAAGATGCTGAGTATTTAATAGATGTCATTTGCCCGCCTAGTTCTCGATTAGCAAATTTGAAGTAATCGAGTTATATTTAACCGGGAATACGGCATACAAGGGAACGAAAAAGAGATTAGAAGAAACCGAGATCCATCCCCGACGTGCGAAAATGGAAACCTTGTGATCGTAAACAATAAAGTGTCAAACCCCACCGAACATTCAAGATTTTATCACGCGCATCCGAAGACGTGATGAGGGCAAGGACGAGCACGTTCCAGGGAGGCTTCGACTACCGCACATTCGACAAGCGCTCCTTCATTCGCGAAGATCGGTCGATGGGCGCGCACACATCCCCTTCGTTTGTTTAGCGCCAACCCCATCCCTCGCCCCTCCACTCGCCCCTTCCCTACGCTCCTAGCTAGACTCCTCTCATCCTCATCACCTATTCACCGACCAACCCCATTCTCCCTATTACCCTCCCCCGCCTACGATAGCCTTCCCGTCGCCATTTACACCGCCTGGCTAGAGTCTCCCCCGCCGCGCGTCTATCCTAGCTGCCCGCTCCACTGACCTAGATCCCCCGAGAGAGGGGGTGATGGGATTGCCGCGTGGGAGGGGTAGTTAGGGGGGGGGCTAAAGGGGTGGGGGCTGGAGGAGCAGTAGGGGGAAAATAGAACGGCCGCGAACACCACTTGGCGGTGATGAGACAAGTGCTAGGCGCATTGCCGGGGTACGAAGGCTCCCCCGTCTCAAAGGCATGCCAGACATACCTACACCTTCGAAACGAAAGCAGCGTGCTAACTAGAGAAGTTCGTGTCACTCGAAATCAATTCGAATTGAAATCAAGCATTTCGAAATTGCGGAAACTTTCCGCATTCATTTTTTTTACAAATTCTTCTGAATGATATGACGGCAAAAATGAAGTTTGATGTTCCGAAAGTCCCACGAATGTCGACGGAGGTTTCTGAACGAAGTCATGACATTAAAAAAATTTGAACACAAAATGAACATCCAACTTGGATTGAGCATTCATCTACTTCTTAGCGCTCCCAAACAGACCTCGCATCACCGTCACGAGGTAAATTTAAGAACTACCAGAAGTCAAGATGTAATTCCTCCTATCATTCATCCACTCTGTCAATCCACAAGCGAGAGAGAGAAGCAACATGAATACATTCCCATGTTTATTAAACATTTTTCTATAAAATGGATTTTTTGATTTATGAACAAGCTTCAGAGAGATGATATTGCGAAACCAGCAAAAAAATCATTGAAAATCTTCAGCCATGCCCTCGTATTTCCAATACTACGTCCGGTAGCTAGATTTTCATAGCAATTTATGGAATAATTCGCGCACCGGGAAAAAATCCTTGGGGAAATTAATCCCCTACCAGCAATATAACTGGGGCGGGAAAATGAGCTTTGTAACTGTGATAGGTAGACACACACCATTGATAATTATCGGCCAAATACAACTCAATCCATTTTTAACTCCTACACGTTGAACAAATGCAATGAACAAGACCTTTTTCTTAAAAGATTATTATTTCATCATCGTTGCCGGAAATCCTATGCACTGTTGAGTTCTGGCGATGGTTTTAAGTTTGAAATAAGTATTATTTGAAGCAACAATCTAAAAAAACTGTATATACTGCAAAAGCCTATATCCAGTCAATTTACCAGCGTTATTTACTTATTAAGTTATTCAAACATCATGCTTGTTTACGACTCAAGAGCTATAAAAGGGCTATACATACTGGCGCATGCACCTGACGTTAAATATCTGGGCGCATCTGGATGTCCGCCAAAAAATTAGAAGCGCAGATTATAATTGGATGCAAGGGATCCCTGTGGACAAGTACGTGGATAGACCCACGTAAATTAATTAATTTACTCAGAATATTTTTATATTATTATTAACAAAAATATTCCCCTCAAAACTAATTCGAAAATAATTATACGATTTATTAACGGTCTTTCCCTAATTATTGGAAGATCAGGGATGCGGATAGGAACTGAAGCCTCGAGGAAGAAGAAATGCCATTGCTTTTTGTCCATCCGCACGGGGATTTGGCCAGGTCAGCCCGGTGGGCTTCCGAGGGCGACGACCACGCCCGCAACGACGGTACAGTGCGGGGCGGGAGTTGCGCGGGGAGCGACCATTCGGGAGGCCTCCTTTCCCGCCTGACGAGACGAGGCACTCGGGAATCTCGAGACTGGAGTCGATGAGTCCGGAAGAGAGAGAGAGAGAGAGA